>SNQJ01S0045561.1:49225-59382 GCA_010110895.2 Picea sitchensis
CCTATTTCATTACCCTAGGGTCTTTTTTATTTGTGGTTCATGATATCACACAGCATAAGCCACAACAAAGCTGTGGTGCTTAAAATATTTGTTAAAACCAACAATATATCACATCATAGACAATAAATAGGCATGGAAAATGAGCCAGCATAGCGGTTGAAACATCAGACAACAGCAGGTAACTACCAACATCTAGCAGCTAGGTCAGATGATGTAACTGGTCTGAACCTCACTACACCCATCCATATACACAATGCATTTCCTATTTCATTACCCTAGGGTCTTTTTTATTTGTGGTTCATGATATCACACAGCATAAGCCACAACAAAGCAGTGATGCTTAAAATATTTGCTAAAACCATCAATATATCACATCATAGGCAATAAGTAGACATGGAAAATGAACCATTCATCATAGTTCTACAACATGATTGTAAAATACCCATAATTTAAAACACATCTTAATCTTTAATATCCAGCTACTTGCTAGACTTATTATCTGACAGGGCAAAATAAAGGATAAGATAAGGCATCTCATGTTAAACTTCAATACCGTTCATTGCACAAAATTTAAAAAAAAAAATCAATAACCAGAATATATGTTATCGTTCCCCTACACAGTTATAGCGAACAAGTCACTGGGTTTTAAGCACTGCCAGACCTGTTCTTGTTCCACTACATAGTTAAACAAGTTGAAAAAAAAAAGTTCTAACATCCAAACACCCCAACTTGCTTCTGATGACCTACTTTTTAATAAATAAGCAAATGATCAAATAGTTCATATGATCACCATGTATGTAGATTCCACATGATGGTTCGTGAGGATGAATTCCACAACCGTCTACAATTTTATAAGTGAAATTCTGAGTGCCACGTTTTTGAAGCATTGGACTCATCCTAATTGTGTAAAACATGTTACTATGACAAGGTATTTGTCCACTTAGAGTTGGACTCTCGTTTCAGACTTGGGTACATTTAGATTATATATTTGTACTAGTGTGCAAACAAAAGATTGATATTGTCTCCAATTTTCTACAAAGTCTATGCTAAATGAATGACCTATGAAGCTAGCATAAAGATCCAAGGCATGGGTCACATCCTTCTTGCTGGAAATGAATACAATAATTCTCAGCTGACAAAAAAATACCACGTTTGCACTTGTCATCTAAGATTGACAGTATATCTAACATAGCATTCCTTACAGCCAATCAACAAGACTAAAACTGATCGTTGATTCAAAGCTATACCCATTTTTTTTCTTTAGAAACGTTCTTGTTTTAAGTGAACAATACAATTTCCCAAGTGTCTTCTCATCACCATGAATCTACTGCACAAGTTTCTGTACATATCAACAAAAATGCTGCAACAACTGAGCTCGAATGTATAATCAAAATTGACTGTTTAAGTAGTAATATGTGGAACAACCTTGTGGGTCTATTCTGAGTTTTAGACAGCAGTCTTATTTTGGGTTGAAATTTCACAAATACTAATGGGTTTTCTATGCAACATGAGTGTGATGCAATCAATTCTGCTGTTATAACATTTAACATACAGAGCTTAACAGTGTTTTAATTGGATATCGAATCAATACACCTTTTTGTGGAATGCTTAGATTGACTAGGTAAATATTGGTTCTTTCAAATACTTTGAATCTTCTCTAAGGTCTGCTGTTCATATGCCTATGCAATGATAGATCCCTGGACATATATAACTCAGGTGCAACTATGGTACTAGCAAGAATAACCTGCAATTTACATAGTGACATGGGAATCTTGTTTCCATGTTGAACATGAAGCACAATTTTCCATGATGTGACTATATGACCTCCCTTCCCTAATCTAATAACCATTATGCTTTATTTAATGCAGTTATTTAATGGCATAGCTGCTAATAATGTTGTATGAATGCATTCTAGTTTTTTTGTTTACACATAGGAACTGGAAGTTCAACAGTGCAAGCCATCTCATGCTGGATTGTTGTTTCTTTATCAGCACTATCCTTTCTAACTATAACACAGTCAAAACCTCGAGAATGTCCAATTAGGAGGAGAAATTGTTTCTCTCTTAAAACCAGGGGTATCCATGTAAGAAAACAACATCCAAAGGAGTCTAAGGATGCAGCAAGTTCAACTTCAATAACAGGATGTACTGTGCCCTGTATAATCCTACCAGAGTGACCTTCCTGGTTTAGCATTTGACACGTGATATTCCATGAACTCTTCTTGCAATTTGTTAATTTTTCAAACATAAACAGATACAGAAGATAACAGTAGTGTTCTTTTAAAACATTAGCAGATAAACTGAAGCATAAGAATCATAGGAAGAACAATCATTCACAGAGACACAAGTATTTATCCTGGGAAACCCTCAAGGGGAAGAAAACCCAGCAAACTTCTTATTGTGATATATTGATCAGTCAAACAAGTACAATGAACTTACAAGGCTCTTCTAGAAAGAGAGAGATAAAACAATAGTTCTTACTGATGAAGAACAATCATTCAATAGAGACACAAGTATTTATCCTAAGAAACCCTCAAAGGGGAGGAAAACCCAGCAAACTTTTCTTGTGATATATTGATCAATCAAACAAGTACAATGAACTTACAAGGCTCTTCTAGAAAGAGAGATAAGACAATAGCACTAAGACAATAGTTCTTACTGCTGTTTCTGTGTCTTCAATTTTCTCTGAGAGCTCCTACTCCCTGATCTGCCCTCTGACCTGTAGCTTTTGCAGTCCCAAATGTGCCCTTAAGACTGACTCAAATCTGCCCTTGAGTTTCTGTCCAGATCAGCCTTTAATTGCTGTCCAGAACAGGGATATCAGAAGCTACAGAAGTGCCTCAGTTGCTGTCCAGAATATCTCTTTGTTGATGTCCATAATATCCCTTAGAACAGAGTAAAATAGCTGCTACAGAAAGAGTCATCAGCTGCTAGCTGCTGCCCAGAATAGCCTAGCTGTTAGTTCAGAATAGCCTAGCTTGTTGCTGCCAGCTGCTGCCCAGAATAGTGTTACCATCTTTCAGAAATGAACCTTCTAGCTGCTGCCCAGAACTTTTGAAAACTGATGTGAAGAATGATATGAAGACTGATGTGAAGAGAGGGTGCCTCCCTCTTTATATATAGGATAGAGTCTAGGTTAAGTAGCTTTAGGTTAGGGCCACCTCCCAGGTTAGATAGGATAGTATTTAAGCTGGGACAAAGAAGTTAGGGTTGACCTGGAAAGGGGGCAGCTTGGAGGGTTGCTTGGAAGAGGTGCTTGAGGAGGGCAGCCGCTTGAGGGCTGCTTGGAAGAGGGTGCCAGGGAAGGCTGCTTGGAAGAATATCCCCTGCAGCTGCTCTCGTACTTAACACTCCGTCTCAGCACAGAGGGTATTCTTTAGGCATCTACATCCACACAGTTCTTTCTAGCCATTGCACATGATCATTGACTTGTTGACATCCGGCTAATGTGATCAATATATCACAAGAAAGCTCTAGAATCTATGCAGATAAGGATCATGAATAAACCAGTTCTACTTATCCATGGTCAACTGCTAGAGTTATTTCACTTAGTGGTGGCCAGTCCCTAAGAAATACTCATCATGAAGACCTAGGAGAATTTTTCATATTTCCTTGTCTTGACTTTTGCTTTGACACACAAAGGTTACAAGACTTGACTAGGCTCACATGAGGTTGTATGTCTCCATTGCACTAGTTTCTGTCTATGCTCACGAGTATTGTATCGCTCCCACTTCTTTAAAATGACCTGCCTATGCTCACAAAGGCTTGTATGTTCTCCTCAAATTTCTTTTGTACTTGCACTACATCTTGACTTTTGTCTTTACAGGCTTCTACCTTTGCCTTGGCTTAACTCACAAGATCATATAGCATATATTTCATCTTGACTTTTGGTTTGAATCAAAAAGGTTGTACGTTTCCCCTCGCTTTTGGTCGCCTCACAAGACCTGCTGACTCCCCAAATTCCCCTGCTAGCTTCGGTGGCACTTGGCCTTCTGTTGGAGAACTGATGTTGCTAGTCTGAGTGAGGGACACATTTTCTGCCACACCAAGCTTGTCCCAAGTACACAAATTTCCAAGCAGGATGTGAGGCTTGGGGACCAAATATCCTAAGTATGCCACCTGCATGAATGTAACAAGCAGCCTTTGATGGTGGTACGCCTTTGGATCATGTCTCTTATGAAATGATATTTCATCTCAATATGCTTTGATCCGTCATGGAAGACCAGGTTCTCTATGAGCTTTAAACAACTCTAGTTATCGTGAATGGGATAATGCTTGCTTCAACCTCTTGGAAACAACAACCGGTAGATGTATGCTTTCTCACCATATTGCTTTGATAGAATGGCCAAAAGCCATTAGTATCCTAGGTGCAATCTTCGGGTCCACTCAAGTTCCCAAACCCACCGACCAAGATAAATTCATAGAAGCGCTAAACACTCCTCCTGAAGTAATTTTAAGTCCATGGCAATGGATCCCTCTCAACATTGGAGGATATGTTTAGCAAAGAATCCATCGTATGTCTCTCTACTCTTGCCCACAAATCTGTTCCCACCAAGAAAAAATATATATCCTCGGCCTTGTATGGATCAAATACATCAAGGATCCTTGGGGCTAAGTTGCCTCTAAGGATGTGGGTCCACCAAGTCTGATCCAAAATCTGACTCGTGTAATTTCTTTAAGTTAGATACCATAGGTGTAGACATGGATTTACAATAGCATACCAAATCTGTAGTATATCAACTGTATACTTCCTTGAGAAAGGAAAATTTCATCCGATCTCTGCCATACCTCCAAACCAAGGAAGTAATGCGTGAGTCCAATGTCTTTCATTTCATATTCAGAAGTGAGCTCCCTCTTAGCTATCAATTGTTCCTCTCCAAGAAGAGGAACAAATCATCAATATATAGAACCAAAATTAGGGATGATTTTCTATTACCTTAAAATATATGTTGGGATCAGTTGCACTCTTGGAAAAAAATCCAAGCTCAAGATAATTGTCAATTATCGCATACTAAGCCCTTGGTGCCTGTTTCAGTGCATATAGTGTTTTCTTTAATTTTCAAACATGTGATTCTTTTCTTTGAACCAAATTCTCTTGTTGTTCTATATATACCTCTTCCTCAACTTGGCCATTTAGGAATGCAAATTTCACATCCATCTAGTGGAAGCTTCCACCTTAACCTATGAGGGGGATAAGGATGTCCCGGGATGGAGTGTACCTTGCAACAAAGGAATGTTTCATCAGAGGGGTCAATACCTTCCTTTTGAGAGTTCACTTGTTTCACAAATCCCGCTGTATTTCCTCAATACTTCCATCAACTGCATGTTGATCTTATAAAACAACTACCGAAGTAAATCCACATATTTCCTTCTTCCTGGGATACTTTGAATCCAAATTTCTATACACTATTTCATGATAGATTGATATTCTTCCACCGCTTTGGCATCTTTCCATACTTAGCTTGCTAGCAAGATCCTCAGATGGTGGCTTTTAATCGTTGATCCGAACTATAAGAGCCATAATTTGAATTATTCCTTGAGGTCTATTACTCCTCCTGCGCCCCTCAAGGAGTTGCATGTTTTTCTTCCTCTCACAAAATTTCTCTACAACAGGTAGGCTTTCTCTTAGCAGGAGGTACCTCCATAGGTCTCTCTATCTGTTCTACCGGATCCACATTATCAACTTGATCCAATGGCTCTTCATGTTCCTCCATCTATGTATCTTGATGCGATTCTTTAGATTACTTAAATGCAACTTCTTCATGAAAAGTTGTTATCCCACCTTTGATATATCTTTGGCCTGAATATGATTATGTAGGCCTTTGGATGTTTCAATCGCACTCCAACAAAAAAATTCCTTCTTCCTTAAGGCTCCATCTAGTTCTTTTTCTCGCACATGCATGTAACCGACAAATCAAAATCCTCGTGTGTCCCACTTCTAGCTTTCACAAGAATGCTTCTTCTCAGGGAGGTTTTCCCTCGTATTGCATGAGGACTTCTATTCTCAATATAAACTGCAAAGTATTAGACTTCCGCCCAAAGTGATGTGGGAAGGTCCCGATCACACATCATAGCTTTAGTTGCCTCACATTGCCTCCCGTTTTTCCACAAATTCTCACGAGGGTATACGCTAGATATGTTCCTTTGATTCCTCTTCTTACGGTTACTTCAAATTGATGAGACTTCAAATTCACCAATTGTTTACCTCAAAGCATGCATTGTGTTTTCCAGTTTGGTTTTCAGTCAATGCTTTGAATTCTATAAATTTACTAAAAGTTTTATTCTTTGCCTTTAGAAAGTAGACCCATGATTTTCGAGAGAAGTCTTCTATGAAAATTACGTAATAAAGACATTCGTTCAAGGAAGGAGATGACATAGGTCCACATACATATTTTCCTAAATGTAACAATTAAATCCAAAATTCCTTTAGACCTTGGGTTAACAAGTAGAAAGGATTTTATGTTTACCAAGAACACAACCTCTACAGATACCATCACGTTCAAAATGAAAAGTAAGCATTCCTCTTACCATTTTCTAAACTTCAGGGAGCACTTTGAAGTGAATATGTCCAAACCTTCTATGCCATTGTACCGATGGTCTAACCGGAGTGCTTGGAACCAAAGGCTTGATATGTCCTGAAGTTTGTAAAGACCTCCTCTCTAACCCACTTCCACAATTGGGTTGAACTTTAGCTTCACTTTCTGGCCATAAGAGGGTTTTCTTAGTCCATAAGATTACTCCTCAGAATCTCTATCTTCCAACCTAAACAGACAAGATTCTTCTTTAAACCAAGAACGTACAAAGGTTCCTCAATGTGTAACTCACCTCCGCATTCAAAGCAAAGATACCAGCCAAGTCCGGGACATTGCATAGGCAGACATTCCAAGTTCTACCCATGTAGAACTTTTCTCCTGAAGTTCGGGACTCTTTATTTCCAACATATGTGTGCTTTGAAGCTCTACTATCTACCAACCATGATTCAACACTGTTTGTAAGAGAGCCAGAGAGTGCTGAAGTAAGGTAGTATTCCCTCTTGGTCTCTTGATTATTGGAAGCCCCTTTTGTCTTCGTTTTTTTGAGACTCATCTTCTGCAACAATAAAAGCACAATATTTACCCTTGTGCCCTTTTCTGATCTTTGGACGATCTCTGGCAAAGTGCCCCTTTCATTGACAATTGAAGCACTTCAACTTGTCATCATATCAAATCATTTCCTTGAAGCTACTTTTCTTTTCTCCTTCTCGAGGAAACTTCTTCTTCGAGGGAGTAATCTTCTCCTTTCTTTGTCCTGTCGTTCTCTTCCTTTGAAGTACCACTTCGACTCTGAATTCTCCCTTCTACTTGCAGACAATCATGCTACCTTTCAAAGTCCGGTTGGTTTTCACGAGCATTTATTCTGGCCAGAAATGTCTCCTAAGAAGATGGAAGACCATCCACAATAGTCTGAACGAGATCATCATCATCTACCATTATACTAAATGACCAGCAGTTGATCCCTTAAACGAGATATCTTTGTGAAGAAAGAGGCTACAAAGTCATCCTTCTCCATCCTGAGAGTTCAAATCTTATTCTTTAGAACCCTCTTCTCACTGGGTGCCTTCTTTTCATATTGTGATTTGGATAGAGTGTCAAACACCTTTTGCAGCCTTCGAGGTGCTATAATGTAAGATAATATTCTTTGACCAATTCAAAGATTATTTGCTTGGCATTTGCTTGACTCTTTTTGAAGGTTGTTCTTCCTGCATTGGAGGTGGGATTTTCTAGTGCACTGGTCATAAAGTTGTCCAAGTCATATTCTGCCAAAGTATTCAAGACTATGGGCTTCAAACATTAAAGTTTGAAGCCCCCTCAAGTCTGTCCTCAGCCCTTACAGAAATGGAAGACATCTTTGCAAGCACTGTGCTTGAATAACTCCAAGGATTCATGCATGTACTTCTAGCATTGCAAAATCGAAAGAATTTACCTGTGAGCTCGGAGTACCATGTTAATTTTTCAAGCATAAACAAATACATAAGATAAATATGTTCTTTTAACCTTTAAATGATAAACTAAAGCATAAGAATCATAGGAAGAACAATCATTCACATAGACACAAGTATTTATCCTGGAAAACCCCTGTAAGAGTGAAGAAAAACCCAGCAACCCTTTTTCAGATATATTGATCAACCCAAACAAGTAAGAATAAATGAACTTTTGCCAAAGGCTCTTCTAGAAAGATATGTAATAGCACTAAGACACAACAGCCCTGATTTCACTTGTTTCTGTGTCTTCAATCTTCTCTGAGCCTTACCCCTGATCTGTCCTGTGACCTTGGTAGCTCTTGTTGTGTTTCTATGTCCCAATGTGCTGCCCTTTTTAAGGCTGACCTGCTCTTGAGTTGTTGTCCAGAACAGTCTTTAATTGTTGTCCAGAACAGGGATATTAGCAGCTACAGAAGTGCCTAAGTTGCTGTCCAGAATATCTCTTGTTGTTGTCCATAATACTTTTAGAACAGCAAAATAGCTGCTACAGAGAGTTGTCAGCAGCTAGCTGCCGCCCAGAATAGCCCAGCTGCTGCCCCCAGAATGTTTTCCATAGCCTGTTGCCATGGCCCCAGTGTTAACACCAGCCTCAGAAATGAAACTCTCTAGCTGCTGCCCAGAACTTCATGTAACTGAGGAAGAGAGGGTGCCTCCCTTTATAGGACAGCCCAGGGGTTAGGTAGCTTTAGGTTGGGGCCACCTCCCAGGTTAGGATAGGATAGGATTTAGGGCAGTTAGGACAGCTAGGTCAGGGCTGACCTAGGCTGACCTGGAAAGGGGGCATCTTGGAGGGCTGCTTGGAATAGGGCAGCTTGGAGGGATGCTTGGAAAAAAAAATATCCTCTGCCACTGCTCAAAATTTAACACAATTTTCTTCAGATCCTATAGTTTCTTCAAAAGAGGTGCCGCCACCAACAGCAACAATTGAAGGCCATACACAACCAGCTGAAGATCGTTTCTAGTAGCAGCTCAAACAAGTCAGTTGATGAAGGTGGAGCTGACAACTTGCTTCCAATACTTTGAATGAAAGCTTTGACAATCACAGAACAGGCTTGAGAATATGAATAACTTCCGACCAACAGAAAGTTTGACTTGTGGAGTGGAAGATCAGTTCCTTACTTCCATAAATACACACAGAGACAACAAAAGAGGAGATACATCATCAAGCCAATTCAAAGACCACCATGCAAGAGAGGAATTAGGACCAACACCAAGCAACCATTCACAATAATCAACATTATTTCCTTTTGATACACCATTGAAAGAGTTTGTTTCAGTTCTGGCCCTATCTCGTTTTGTCTAAGCTCCTGTCTCACGTGCTCAGATAACATAGATGTTTGTTCCAAGCAGTCCATTCAAATATTGATTGACTTCTGTTGTTGCACCTACAGAAAATGTTAGTCTTATTTGTTTATCGGCTATAATGTCTATTTATCTTCATAACTACTGTGGGTTATTATATTTAAAATTCTGGATTTTTTACAATGATCAATAGGACACAATCTTCTAGATTGCTGAGAGAGATTAAATGCAGAGAAAATTACTGTGATGGATTATAAATTCAAAAGTCTTTGTGCCAGCATCACCAGGATGCTAAAAGGTACATAACACTGCTACAGGAGTGAAAATTGGGACTTACAAGAGTGAGACAATGAGAAAAGATCCAGAATTTCCTATGAGTATAAAGAAACAATGTAGTACAATAGTAAATACCATAAATTTCACAGAAAGTTTGGACTCCAGTAAAATCCAGTTATCATGCCACTCATTGGCGAAAAAATGACCAGAATGTAAGTCATTGTACCTCTGAAGTAAGTTGCTGCCCAAAACTCCCAAAATATGAGTGTGGGTGAACCTAGTTGTTATAGCCAAAGTCACATGACTCGGGCTCAGGAATGACTGGATAAGCCAAAATAAAGAGTCAACTCAGGACATGGGTAAAATTCAACAATAACAAAGCAAATTAGAAATACATTAGTCAGAATTTCATCAAAAATGTAGTGTCCCCAAGGCCGAGCCCCGTTACAGATCATGTTATATGCAAAGAATTGTAAATATGTTCTATAGGCTGGTGAGCCAAGTTTTGTATAAGCTGTAGGCTTATGAGTTTTGTTAGGCCAGGGAGCCTAAGTGTTGAA
>SNQJ01S0045562.1:0-13957 GCA_010110895.2 Picea sitchensis
AGCTCGTTATGCAAGTGTTGTATATGACAATTCTTAAACAAAACTGCAGATGTGGCTTAGATGGTGGTTTTAGCTTGTCATCCTTCTCTGAATCAGAGGTACAAATAGTGTAAATTTAGTTTTACAACAAATATTGAACTTGAAAACATCCTCACTCCTATTTATCATCATTGAACTTGCACTTTCTCGCATTAAACAAAATTTCCACAAAATACTCAAAACCTGCGATGACCCCTTTTCCAAAAAGACAAAATTGTGAGGATGCTTCATTTATATTTTTTCTATCTCAGCAAGAAGGTCCAGCTTACCTTTTTCCTCCTCATCAATTTTCACTTGTAACCTCAAATACCTGTTTGTATTTCTTAGTGATAAATTCTGCTCCTTTAAATTATGTACTTTCCTGGATAAGAGTGGACTTCTCTTCAATTTTGATTGGGCCTTTGAGAGTGTAGTAGAGGCATTTGTGATAGTTGGTCCACATTCCTGAAAATGTCTCTGAAACCTGTTCTCCTCCCTAAGCTGGATGATAAGATCTCAAGCCTCCCTTAACTATTTATTTAGCCACTTTATAGTTTTTTCTCCTTATGCAGGTGAAGTGCGAGGTTTCTCAATTGCTGCAAGCTGGCCCTATACATATGAACTCTTCTTCCTGGATGAGGATCTTTTCATAGGAGATGTAGGTTTGGTAAAAATTGTAGTCATAGGGCTTTGTATGACTTCCTTCCCCTTTAACATTTCATTCTTTGAATCTATTTTGACTACTGGTGTTTGAACCTCAGGAAACTTCTCAACCAGTTTCCTTTTCAATTCTATGCTCTCTTGGTAAAACTAGGCTATATCGTGATGAGGCTCTTTGAGTTGTTTTTGCATCTCTTTAATATATATATCTCTTTATCCTGATTTCACTTGGTCTTCATCCATCTCCTGAGCTATAGTTTAAACAAAATCTATCTATAATGTAGGTGTAGGAAACCTTCTAACAGCTGACCTTGTGGTTGGTATGATGGGTTTATGCTTCTATTTTTCCTCATCAGTGAGTTGTAGCCTCCTACCCTTCTTCACAATTGGATGACTTGGTGAAGGGCCTTCAATCTCCTTTTCTTTTCCACCTAATCTATTAGAGACCAATATTTTTGTAGATAAGGGAGTATCTCCTTTGGGGTCTAGGGGGATATTTGTTGATGCTAAGAAGTAGTCCCAATCCCTATTCAACTTTCTAATATATTCAACCACTAGCAGTTTTACCAATGAAAATGAAACAAACTAATATTTAGTTGGTCAGCCCTAGCCTGGAATTTATCTTCCATTTTACCTAAACTCCTATACAGGTAAAAAGGTAAGTTCAAGGGACTTTTTCCTGTGAAATGCATGAGGAGTCTTACATGATACTGGTAAAACCTATCAAAGCTACCCTCACAAGTGAAATATATTTGAATTACCCTTAACAACTTCTCATAAGGCTCCAATATATACTCCCTAGGGATAGTGGCACCAAACTTCTACTTTCTATACTTGCRCTTGAGGAAATCAGTGTAAAACACATGATCRAGGGGCATACCTTTAAACCATTTTTCTCCTTGTGTTGTAATCTTTGTTGTAAMAGCTATTGTCTCCTCTGATAYTGGGAAAATGACCTCAACAAWTTTTGTYTGGAGACCATTAAAATTYAAGGAAAATTCCTTTGTCAACTGCATGTTATACCCTTGGATTTTCTCACAAAACCTCATGTACCCAACCTGCTCAAAAGACACTCTAAATGTAGGGTTTGAATTCACCAGACTCAGAATTTGTGGCTCATACCTCAACACGTTGGCTCCCCTATACTTATTTTTCTCTTGATATTTCATAGCTTTTTTGTTTTTGCAAGATAAACCTGACACTAATAAGGGAAGAGGGGTCCAAAAAATTAGATAGACAACTTACACAACAAAATGACAGGTCTAGGGTTTTCTCTATTTAACATTAGGAGATTTCACTATATGAGAGGCATGATTTTTGAGAAGGTATGSTAGCATGGAAAAAATGGGCCTTAMTAWTTTTTACATATAAAAACAAAGGAAAAGAGGATGCRTAGCGAGAGCAACTRTAACATAGTTTGCATAGAGAGAAGATTATGTAYAGATCTTACATAGTGAGAGAGCCTRCATAGAATTTGCGTAGCGAGGAGACTGGTTTACATAGAAGAGGTTTATTTGAAGCTTTCTCTAGAGGAAATGGCTGATCATAGGTCGAGGATGCATGCAAACAAACAAAATGTGGAAAATATACATGCATGAGTTGATAGGAAGAGTTTTGAAAGGAAAAAGTACATGTTTTGGATGATAAGACTTTTCAAACTTTTTCAAGTAACTTGCCCAATGTGTTTGCACAATGCACACATGTTTTTTGCAGTCAAGGTAAAACTAACATGAATCGTGATCATAAAATCCTTGCTGAATTCATCATATGTGATGATGATCATTGATTCTCTTTGAAAAGACCTTCCCTCCTAGATTTACAACTCAACTTTGACATATCACTTCCCACCTTATGAACTTATTTCAAATTAAAATGCCAAAGAACTTTACAAACCTTCTCATGTGATAGACTCCTATACACCTTTAATAACTCTTTTCTTTCATGATGTGTAATGACGTGTCATGAAATTCACAAAAAACCATTTAACTTAGAATTATAAATTGACTCTCATTTGACATGCATCTTATCTTTTATTTGATCAATGACCCAAGGCATCTCATGAGACAAAACACACACACACACTGTGAATCAATTAGGAATTCCTTGGTTTTCCTAAGACCAAGGCATGATGTTGTAAACTTTGAAAAAATTTCCAACTTTACCTTAAAAATAAAGATGCTAATAGATTCCATGGTCTAAACATTCCCTTATAATACTTCATTCTTCATTGTTCTTCTGAGAAAGTCCCTTCCAATCTATTCTTTTGGGTTTTGTCTCACCAACAGAACCATTTTTTGGATGTTAAGGAT
Organism: Picea sitchensis; assembly: GCA_010110895.2. NCBI lineage: Eukaryota > Viridiplantae > Streptophyta > Pinopsida > Pinales > Pinaceae > Picea > Picea sitchensis. The sequence goes on from SNQJ01S0045562.1 coordinate 2,988, forward strand.
GACCCGAGTTCTACTTTAGGTTTCCAAAAAAACCCTGCAAACCATCATCCCTTCTGGAGACTAGAAGGAAAGACCGCGCACAGAGTGTACAATGTAGTCTCACCTGAGATGGCTTATGGGTGATTGTAGGACCCAAATGTCTACAATCGTGGAAGGGAGGCTATTATGGGGATGCTATAAATTATTTCTACCTCAACATACATCAAATATACTATTCTAATGCATTATTATATCTAGATCTACCATTCTGTAATCAGTTGCATTCATTTAGATTCATTCTGTAGTAAATATCTTGGATAATCTAGTGCATGTTGCATTTACTTTTAGCATATTAATTCATTCATTATAAAAAATTGAAAGAAATAAGAAAAAAATTCCATGAAAGACACAAAGTTTTACCGTGGTTCACCCCCTTCTAAGGTTATGTCCACAAATATATTTCTTCTTTTCTCTTTTATTATTCTTCATCAAAGTTTGGCATTGCGCACATTACATAAGAGGTGGTGAGGCTGACAAGATTGCACCAAGCTCCACAGCTTGCAACCTTACCCTTGATTACAATGCATCTCTTTGAAAAATCCTCTACCGATCATATCTCCTTATATCATGCTCTAACAACAATAATAAAAACAACATTCATTCACTAACAAGTCCCCTCACCTCTATCTCACTACCCTCTATTTATATTACAAAAATGGGTTAATACCCATTACAACAATGACCAAAACCCTAACCCAATAACCCTAAGTGGATTAGGTTTTTACACCTTCTATATCTCTAAGCGTGAATGGTCCAAAATAAAAAAAAATTCTTCGTCGATCCACGTCCTTCTTCCTTCCTTTGACTTTCCTCATTTCCTGTGCTAATTTTCCCTATTTTCCAGCGCTGCTTTTCCCTGTTTTCCAACATGTGCTCCTTTTTTGGTCCAATTTCTAACTGTCTTCATCGATTACCGTGATTTTCCCTAAAATGGCCTGCACCAACAACATATATGCCATAGGTTCAACCTCATTCATTCACAAAATTATACCTTCAAGCTACTTTAAAGGTGTCATTACAGATGGTAGAGATTACCTTTTCACGGGTGTCCTAGTTAGTACCTCACTGGCATTTTTGACACCCATGTTGTAGTTTTTTCTGTAGGATCAGAATCCATGTTTAGTCCCTCCGTTTTGTTGGCCCTTGACCAAGTTTTGGGAGATTTTTGGTCATGTTGACCTATTTTGGACTTCGAAAGCATGTCGAAGGAGGAGCACAAGACGAAGTGGAGATCACAGAATCTGAGCCCCTTTTGGGTTTTTGGGATAATGTAACGGGATTGGGATGTCAGGCCGTGGGTTTTACCCATGCTTAGGCCTATTTTATAATATATATATATAGAAGGATAGGCAATGTAGAAAAAGACCAGTGTGCTAGGTGCTAAAGGAATGGCTAAGTGCTAGATCTATGTGAGGCTTTGTGCTTGTAACAGACGGTGGAAGGCTTTGTGTTGTAACAAAAGGAACAAGGATCTAATGAGTTGCACAAATCTTATATCTTATGCGAAGGAGGGTTTTGAGGCTTTTTTCTTGTAATCGATTGACTGAAGACAATAAAGAAGAAGAGTTGGTAGATGTAGCCCTAGGATGGGAGTGAACCACGTAAATACTGCGTTATGATTCTTTGTGCCTTGTCTTGATGTGTTTATATGATATTTGCTAAGTGCTTTAATATGATTAGATAGATCTACTTATGTTTAGTACTTATGATATGTGAGAATGTTGGATCTGATCTATATGGCTATGCTTAGTGCTTGATCTGCTCGATTGATTTATTTACTTATGCTAAGTGCTTGAATACATGAGATCATTGTGAATGTTGCGAAGCTCTGTTTTACCAGCGAAGTGGTTATTGATTGCATATTGTGGAATTGACGGTGCTAAGTGATTTATTAAGTATTGTAATTACAGATCTATGTCCCAACTAAGGTTGTAGATACCTGAGTCTTGCAACCACCCCTGCCTCTACCTCAGGTGTCACTTCATCTACTTTGCAGGTGTTTTCGAAAGGGCCGATAGTTAGGGTTTTTTTTGTGCACTGTTGTAGTGTTGAACCCTGGGTCTACCCCTGTTCCAACAAATGGTTCCGTTGCCAGGATCTGAAACTATGATTGCTGGGAACTACAGTAAAGAAAAGAGAAGTTTTGTGCGTAGATCTCCTACTGAAGTGTGAAGTATCAGACATGAAACTGTGATTGCTGGGAACTGAGAAAGAAGAATATGTGTGCAAAGATTCATCCCAAAGTTGTGAAAGCTCCGTGCATAGATCTGTTTCCCTAGTGCACAACATTTTACTTGACCTGTGAAGCTTTGTGCCAAGAAAAGAGGTCAGATCTGAAGAAAAGAGGTAATATCTAGAAGCTTTGTGCTCTGATAAGGTGGAAGCAAGGCTAAAAGAGGTAAGATCTGTAAGCTCTGTTCTCTAATAAAGGTAAGAATAGTATAAAAATTATAGATCTAAAAGCTTTGTGTTTTGTAAAAGTAAAATAAGTGAAATTTTTCGTTTCTAAAGTATGGATCTAGGTATGTTTAATAGATTCTATCCTAGCTTGAAAACTAGGGCACTAATAGATGAAAGAAGATTAGACTTGAGTAGATATGATAAGAATAATGATAGATATGTCATACCTATGCATAGAAAGAATGTTTGGACTAATGAATGGATGCAGGCTCCTAGAAAGAATTTGTTGCAGGTTAACTCCCATGATCCTAGTGCACAGTACATAAGAGGTTGGGGATCATTTAAGAGGAAGAGAGGATTAACCCTTTGTTATAGTTGCATAATATTGGGACATCTGGCTAAGGAATGCCCTGGTGGAAGACCTAGTTGCCTCTGTTGTAAGGATATGGACCATGAAGTGCTGAATTGCCCTAGAATGATTGCTAAAGTTGAAAAAATGAATCTGAATCAACAAAGCCCTAAGGCAGATCCAGAAACTATGGAATAACCCCAACAAGAATCAGAGAAAGCATTGCTACAAATAAAGGAAACTCTGAATGACCACCGACATGTCATCTTATCAGAGATCTTCAAAGCGATAGAATGCATCGAAGTAAGAATAGGAGACTTTAACATTGACTGTGTTCTGGATGAAGAAACACAGGTGAATATAATGACAGAGAGAACTTGGGAAGCTATAGGAAGGCCTGCTATGATCCCTTCATTAGGAGGAATAGGGTTATTCAGAGGAAAATAGGTAAACCTATGTGGAAATCTCACTCAGATACCTACGAATGCCCATGGAACTTCAACAGACGAAGACTTTGAGATTATTAAATTTATTGAGGACAACGCCCCGTTTACCCTGTTACTAGGGAAACCTTGGATTGAAAGAGATCAAGCCATACGAAAAGAAGAAAAAGAAGTTTTGGAGCAGAAGAAACAAGAGTTAAAAGATTGCATGACTAGAAGGATCACACAGTTGATTGAAGAATAGGAGAACACATCGAAGCTATTTCACACTAGAAGCCAAGATGTCGAAGCTGTAAGAGAATTAGAGGACTCACAGAATACTGAAGTACCTATCTTAGATAAATAAGAGGTGTTACCCTTGAATCTTAGAAAATAATCTCAACAACGTGAAGTGACTATGTCCAAAGAAGATAAGAATTAGAATGGAAAAATAAATACCAAGATGAAGCTCACTAGAAAGAAGGCTAGAAAGCTAAGTAAGAAGAAGTCTAAGATTGAAAAGTTACAGAAGGTTCCAGAGGGAACTTCACAGAAAGAAAAATTGCAGAATTGGAGCTTCGTCGGGATATCAGAGCAGTGACACATGGCACTTCGCCATGGCAAAGAAATATAGCCATTGGGAATGATATATCTGTTTGACTGCTGCTCCAAACCGGTCAGAAAGCATTTATAGCTCGACACCAGACCGTTGGACCATGCCATAATAGATAGAACAAGAGTTAATGAGGCTTCATACCCATTACAAGCGAACCATTTCCGAGTTGCCTACTTATCCTGTCGTGCCATGCATCGAGAACACTTTTTCTAACTGAGAGTTTTGAGCCCGTAGACTAAGCCTAGTTTATACAGTGACCACCGTGCTTACTCTCTATCTTATTTACTATGTCCAAGTTATTCCTCGAACCCGTGATTGTTCACCCCGAGTGTGTATGTCAGATGAATTGAGCGACGTAGAGAAAGATGTTGAAGAAGTTTTGATCGACTTGATGGATGAGAGAGTCATGTTGATGTCTGAAGGTATCCAAGCTTCATCCACCAGGATAGTTCCAGCATACCCATCCACTACTCGAGCCAGACCATCTCGATCGATCGATGAAAAATGAACCAAGCACCGAGACGACCTCGCGAATGCTAAGCTGATTCTAAACATATTTCCCACCTATCTACCACCTCTGAGCAGCGCAATCAATCAAGACAGTGTGCCCAGAGACTTTGAGTACCCCTTGATCACTGCTTACCTCCCGAACGGGATACACACAGTTCGTGCCAACTAAGACAAGATTGCATCATTGGAGTTTAGTGACTTCAACCTCGGTGACAGGAAGGTCTACAACATGCTCGCACTACATAAGTATATGACCATAAAAAAAGGAAAGAATTAAAAGATAATTCCTCAGTCATGGACCATGAACCTTTCGTAGTCCACACTGCTCAATGTCATGAAGATCCTGCACTTTAGAAGGCACCAAGAGGTGAATGCATGTGTCAAGCTGCTGCTATCTTGTTACCATGGCAGATATTTGTGGTTAAACCATTGCATAATAGTTGATCCGACGTTGATCAATTAGATCACGAGCTTGAGTATGCAAGGCCCTGACCCACAAGATTTCTACCCCGAAAAGACAATAGACCGCGCTCTCACCCAAAGGATAAAATACACTTACGACGATGTCGAGAATGGCATGCGAGGCTACAAGGTAGCTTCTATCCAGAGTGGCGTAGTGCACCTCACCTGTCAACTGATTGATGGGAAATTAGTACAAAATAACCAACCCACCCAAGTAATTGTTTTTGTAGTCGACCTCGCCGAAGTGCGCGGAGGGCCTACAAATGAACTGGGCAAAGTACCTTGTGAACCAGTTGGAACTAGACTGAAAGGAAGAACAATATCAAGGATACGAATTCCACTTCAGCTGGATTCTCATCCTGATTGCTTTCATCGCATGGGAGATGCTGAAAGGTGTGAACTTCCCGAACATCAAGCCCTTTGAACCCCTGGCCATGAATTTCAGTACACTGTGGTACTCCAGCGACATGAACAAGAAATGGTAGTTAAATTCTGTATTCCATACATATTACAATCAACTGAAGTTAGCTATCCAGTCCGAGTCTCTCATCACGCCAAATACTCTTCACAGGTTTTGGCCTTTAATGAAATTCAGCACAGACCGCCATTTCATTCATATCACAGCACGAGCTGATGAGAACAAGCAACAACTTCAATATTATTACAAGTTGATAAAGGAGGTATTGGAGGAGATCACCAAGGAATGGTCAGTGGACCTCCTCATTCCAGCAGATCCTGCGGAGATGTCCAACAGTGATAGTCCAGAAGCAGCGCATGACACACCTGGACAGAGAAAGACAAAGAAGACTGAAGAGGTCCACTACTTAGACAATACCTCAATCAAGACTGCTTCCATCTCACTAGAGAAATGAGGTGATGACGGAGAGATAGATGGAATAGAGGTTGAATAGAATAAAAGTGAAGTTACACCACCTAGAGACAAGTATGAACCCTCAAAGAAAAGGAAGGTTTCCCCCCCCGAAACCTTCCTCCTAGAAGAAATCCAAATCATCTATCACCAAAATGTGGACTACCCTCACCTCAGATGACTTTGACTTCATTGTCGTAGCACTGAACGATGCTTCGCTGGAGATAGCAGAGAAGCAAGAAGAAAAACAAGAGGAGATGTATGATCGCATTGAAGTTGAACTCCGAGGGGTGTAGCAAGCACTACAGTCCAACCGCGCAGTATCCACTACACCTCTGACAGTAGGAATATTAGAATTGGGAGATGAGCTAGCTCAACTCCATTGAATCGTCGATACAGTCGAAGCTTTCCTTCAACGAGCGCAGGAAGAAACAATGCAAGCCACCCAGGCTTTAACACAAGTACAGGGAGTACTTGTCGAGCAACGCAGGACTACAGAATAGGAAAAGCTTTCTCTCCAAGAAAAGTGGTATGAAGAGAAAGTAGAACTACAACAAAGCAAGGACCGGTTGCTCGCAGAGCAACTCGAGGTAAAGGAAATGGCCAACAGAGCACTTCACTCTGTGATAGTAGTCAAAGTAAAGACCGAAGAGCGAGTTCCACAACAGGTGGCACAACTTGAATAAGTAATCCATAAGATACAAAAATGCATCGTTGACTTAGAGCTACGCACTATACCCGAGAACCCATAGGATGTAAGGGACCAGTGAGAAGCAACTGCCTGCAGCGCAGTTGACAGGCTAAAATATCTTTCCCTAGAATACAAGTAGCTAAGTAACCGTAGTGCCCAGACGTATGAGAACCTCATTGAGAACCTAGAATTACAGGCACTGGAGTCACAACTCCAGGAAGTGAAGTAGCACGCAGACACACTCTAGGCGTAGCTGAAGGCCCTATCGGCCGTAGAAAGAATGAAGCGGTCTCAAGAGAAACACACCGCCCAACAAAATATCCATATGCTTGAAAGAAAAGTGATGGAAGTCACCCAACGGCTCTAACCAATACAAGATAAGGTGTGCCAATTGTTCACAGAGGTCGAGAGCCGAGGAGCAGAGCTAGAACAGGTTGTCATCGTTGCAGAACAATGACTAGAAGGGCCAATGAACGACACAGTGATCTAGAAATTCACTAAACAAGAGGCCATAGCACAAAAGCAGGTCTAAGTAGATCGAGCCAAGCTCGAGGCATTCAAAGCAGAACTAGGCAAACCAGAGTGACTCGGGATGAGTCACAGGTGAGTGTTGGGGGCCTGTTGTCCCTTGACCAAGTTTTGGGAGATTCTTGGTCATGTTGACCTATTTTGGACTTGGACAACCTATCGAAGGAGGAGAGCAATATGAAGTAGAGATCACAGAATCTCGGCCCCTTTTTGGGTCCTTTTTGGGTTTTTGGGATAATGTAACGGGATTGGGATGTCGGCCCATAGGTTTTACCCATGCTTAGGCCTATTTTGTAATATATATATAGAAGGATAGGAAATGTAGAAAAAGGCTAGTGTGCTAGGTGCTAAAGGAATGGCTAAGTTCTAGATCTGTATGAGGCTTTGTGCTTGTAATAGATGGTGGAAGGATTTGTGTTGTAATGTAAGGAAGAAGGATCTAGCGAGCTGCGCACATATTCTATCCTATGCGAAGGAGGGTTTTGAGGCTTTGTGCTTGTAACTAATTGAATGAAGACAATAAAGAAGAAGAGTTGGTGGATGTAGCCCCAGAATGGGGGTGAACCATATAAATACTGTGTTATGCTGCTTTGTGCCTTGTCTTGATGTGTTTATATGTTATTTGTTAAGTGATTTAATATGATTAGATAGATATGCTTATGCTTAGTGCTTATGATATGTGAGAATGTCGGATCTGATCTACATGGCTATGATTAGTGCTTGATCTACTCGATTGATCTATTTACTTATGCTAAGTGCTTGAATACATGAGATCATTGTGAATGCTACGAAGCTCTTTTTTACCAGCGAAGTGGTTATTGATTGCATATTGTGGAACTGATGATGCTAAGTGATTTATTAAGTATTGTAATTACAGATCTTTGTCCCAGCTAAGGTTGCAGACACTTGAGTCTTGCAACCACCCCTGCCTCTACCTCGGGTGAGACTTCATTTGCTTCGCAGGTTTTTTTGAAAGGGCCAGTAGTTAGGGTTTTGTTGGTGCACTGTTGTAGCGTTGAACCCTGGGTCTGCCCTTGTGCCAACACATGTCTTTGCATTGAAGCCTCATGACTTCCTCTAAATATCTTTCTGGCTAACTTTCCCACGTGACTTCCAAAATTTTGTTGAGTTGTAATTGCATTACATTTTAACCACTCACACTTCTAGTCCTAATGCCGACTTTAACGTATCATTGTTGAAGCATTTTCTTATGCATTCCTACTAGTTACTAGCCTTGTAATTTATTCCTTTGTGACTCAAAACCTTTATCCCTAGAGGATACATTCCCCTAAGTGTCCTTATCCTGCACATGCTTCCTTTCATTGAACATAGGTATGTTCCTTCCACTCTATAACTAGTTCACTTTCCCGTGACACTTGTTTCCTCCATTGTAATATAGAATTATTTTATTCTTTTTCAGGCTTTAATAATATGAAAAAGACAAAAAAAGAAAAGAAGGGGGGAAATCATCAATCTCATTGTTTGGAAATAGTCTTGTCTCCCTTGAACAAAGCAAACTATTTGAGTCAATGTCTCAATATTTTTGGGCTTAGTATGGCTTTGAGAAACGTTTTCTCATTATTGAGTAAAATCACCTCCGACTAGTTATTCTTCCAATCATATAGAGCATATATCGATACCTCCTATATCACAGATGTATCCCCTTTTGTAATCCATGCTACCTAAGTCACATATTGTGTTAGCACTAAAAGTCACACTTTGACTGCTAAAGTGTAAGCTCAACACCCATCAGAATGTAAAAGATAATTTGGTTTTGAATAGGTGGATCAACAATATGGAGAAAGAAAGGGTGAGGGCAACAAAATGTAGATCAGTAGGCTACACCAATGGGCAATGGGGTCACAAACATCCTACTCATTGAAGGCACAAAAGTTGCTCAACAGAAAACAAGATTATATGTTGATAAGTGGAATAATGAAGAAGGAAAGAATAAGGTAGAATGTTCACTAAACAGAGATCCTCTCAATTTAATGAATCAACAAATACTTGAATATAAACAATGACTGATGGGAAAAATACAACAGATCCTCTGCTGCTTAGGGATCCATAAATCATTGACACCCTTTGATCCTCAAATCTGCAATTTATTCAAATAAGAAGAAATATAAAAAGAAGAGTTACAATCTGAAATTATAGCTCTCATGAGTCTCCAATAGCAGTAATGCTTACAATCCTAAAATGCCTGCATGCTTACAAATGAACATACACAAAAAACTGCCTACTCCTACTCTCTCTAGCCTCTCTTGGCTCATGAATACTCTTCTCCAATAGATCTCTCCTTCCTTAAATGAAAAATAGAATCCAAATAACCTTAGGAGTTCGAATCCCATATCCTCCATTGGATTCTAATCCTAAGAGATAGGTGGCAACAATCAAAGAGACAAAAATCCAACAAACTGTTGATTTTCAGGAATTTGTTGGAAGTCATTAATAAATTGTTTCCACCTCATGCATGAGGCCTTTGATGGAGCTAAATATTAGGTGTAGGTATCCCTTGATATCTAACTGATCCTTGAGAATCCATTCTAACTCTCCTTGACATGTGGCAACCTCCCAACAAGGAAAATATCAAAACCGTGACCACTACAGGAAATTAGGCAGCGCCACTATGCAGAGTAGGTAGTGCCACTTCTATGACTGATATCTCTCAAACCATAACACATTTCGAAAAACGGAGAGATTTTTTTGTTATTTGGAATGTTATGAACAGAAACCTCCTCCAAGTTTCAAAAATACCTTCTCAATTGTTCACAATCAAAGTTTTAAGTTAATGACTCAAAACTGGTAAAATAGCTCTACACAATTCATTTTCTGGAAGAATATTACGCAATGGATGTAGGTAGCGCTCGATTGTGTTTTTGAATGCAATTCAGTAGCATAAATCCATGGGTGCTTTGATGCTTGAACTTGGATACTGGGAATAACTCAATATAATTTCAATTTTCCCCAAAATAAATAAAAATCCCATAACAATTGTATTCATTTGCTAAAATGAATAATGAAATGCAGATTCTATTTTCTATGAAATATTAGGTAGCGCCTGCAGGTAGCACCACTTATGCAACGCTGAGGCATAAACCAGTCTTGTGATAACATATTGTGTCATGATTTTTTTCAAGGGAAGTTTCATCCAGAGTAGATCATTCTACAAAAATACTTTACTTTCTGAGTCAACCTTCCTGTGTCAGTAAAGTACGTCTAAATTTCACAAGTATCTTTGAACTTCACTCGTGCTAGTATAGAAGGTCCCCATTGAATTATTGTTGATGGGTCTAATCTTATTGACTATGACACATTGCAATGAGAGTATGACCTAGAGTTTCACCCTAGGCCTATTTCCATCATTGATAGTTGACCATGTGCTCACCTAATGAAAAACCATCATTGGTCATTGACTGAGTGGTTTTCCTTGTGTTTGACATTAACAAAAATCATCACACATAGGGATTCATGCAGTACCTTGGTTTCCATTTTACCCCATTGGTGGATTCCTCATCTTTGTCAGTATTCTTCATCATTTGATACTATTTAGAGAGACTCTATCATGCACTATTCCATATGGTGCATGCCAAAGTCATATCTTGGTTTGGTCCTTACAATATTTTCATTCGATCCCTTCCAAATATTTTTCTTTCTACTAATCCTCATGTTGGATGATGGGGGATGCCTTAATGCCCTCCTTATAGAATATCTCTTCCTATCATCTTTAGCACATCTTGATATGGGACATGGATATAGAGTCATTTTTATTACCTTTGGTATTAGAGTAATCAGTGGTAGGTTCCATCTCTATTGACTATGGGAATACATCAGTGTCCCTTGATCAGTAAATTCTATCAAGTGTTCAACAACAACTAATTTATTCACACTTGTTAGATTGTACTAGATACCTTGACACCCATTATTGTCATCGATGGGTTGTCTTGCATTTGTTAATGGTATACATTAATGACCCATAATCAAATGGTGTCTCACTATGTTCGACTTCAACACATCTATTAACATGGTGTAGACTCGTACCACAACGAGTCATTTTGAAGACTTCGGGTGAAGTAGGAGCATCA
>SNQJ01S0045562.1:21881-71095 GCA_010110895.2 Picea sitchensis
CCCTCAAAGAGGCTTATTATCTGAAATTATCTCTTTTTCAAGGCGTTGAGTACTTTTCCTGAGGTTTTTCTATGCTATATTGATGTTTGGTTCTTAACACATTTCAAACTCATTTTGCATGTCTTTGGAAAACGTCTTACTCATCCTGTCATCGCCACTTCAAAAGATAATGTCATCCAAATATACTTCAATGATAAATATGTTTTCTGATCCACTTTTATGTAGATATTGCTATGTGCATTTCCCTTTTTGAATCCTTTTTGTTGTAAGTACTTTTCCAATCTTGAATATCAGGCTCTAGGGGATTGCTTGAGTCCATACAGAGCTTTCTTTAATATGGAAACATAATCTTCTCTTTCTGACAGTAGAAACCCTTATGATGATTCAATGTAGACTTCTTCTTCTAATTCTCCATTTAGAAATGTTGATTTTGCATCCATGTGATATAATCTGATCCTTTTGGAACATGCATAGGACAAGATCATTTTGATTGCTTCCATTCTAGCAATGGGAGAAAATGTTTCTTTGAAATATACTACTTAAAATTGAGCATATCCTTTGCATACTAGCCTTGCCTTGTTTCTGGTTACCTGTCCATCTTCATTTAGTTTGTTTCTGAACACCCATTTTGTACCAATCACATTTTTTTCCTTAGGTATTGAAACCACTTCCCATGTCTCATTCTTCTCTATTTGATTCAGTTCTTATTCCATGGACTTGATCCAATGTTCATCATTGTTATCTTCCTCAAGGATGTTAGTTTCATCTGTGGATAGTAGTGCTAGGTCTCTTTATTATGGTGTATGTACCCATTTTATTCATATGGCTTCTATTCCTACATTTTTATCTCCAATAATTTGTTCTAGTGGATGATTCTTTTGAACCTAGTGGTTAGGTGTCCTGGAAGGTATCCAAAAATATTGATGGTCATTTTATTCTTGTTCTGCTTCTGGCTTATTATCTTGTTGTTGTTGTTGTTGTTGTTGTTCTTCTACCTCTTCTTATTTCAGTTCTTCTTCTTCTTTTTGTTCTTTTGAATTTCTTATCTCTTCTTTGGTCTTCAACACATCTGTTTCATCAATATTTACATTGATGTTTTCCACTATTATGTTGAGTCTTAGGTTGTAACATTTGTATGCCTTGATTTTTCTTGAGTATCCAACCAATATGCCTTTATCAACTTGAGAGTCAAATTTTCCAATCTTGTTATCTTCTCTTTCTATGTAGCATTTGTTTCCAAACACCCTAAAGTGATTGACATTAGTTGGTATTCTCTTTCATAGCTCATATGGAGTCTTGTCAGTATTACTTCTAAGAATTCCCATGTTCAATATATGAATGGTTGTATGTACTACTTGTACCCAAAAGACATTAACCAGCTTGGAATCTTTCAACATGGTTTTGGCCATCTCATGTACAATTATGTTGTTCCTTTCAATGACTCTATTTTTTTGAGGTGTCCTAGCTATTGAGAATTTCCTTTTTATTCCGAGCTCTTCACAAAAGTCCATGAATTATTTGATGTAAACTCACCTCCATTCTCTGATATCAAGCCTTTGATTTTAAAATCAATCTCGTTTTCAACTGTATCTTTTAATATCTTGAAACACTTGAATGCCTTTGACTTTTTCTTGAGAACTCATACTGCGGTCATTCTTGCAAAATCGTAAATAATTAGCATGAGGTATTGTTCTCCATTTGGACCTTTTGTTCTCATCGGTACACATATATCAGTGTGTGCAATCTCCAATGGTTTTTTTGTAGAGTATTCCTTTGTTGTGAACTCAGTTCTTGTTTGTTTTCCAAGTAGAGAGTGCTTGCACATATTATTGGTTGGCTTTGAAATTTCAGGCATTTCTCTTACTGCTTCCTTTCTACTGATTTTGACAAGATTTTCGAAGTTCATGTGACACATTATTTTGTGCCAAAGCCAAATTTCATTTTCCTTTTCCAAGAAAAATATTTCCTTTCCAAACTCATTTAATATGTGTATGTTGCTTGAAGTCCTTATTGTTGTTTCCACCAATTTTCCTGATCCTTCTTTCCTTATCTCACTTTTCTTTGAGTCGAAGAGAAGTGTGTGTCCTTGATCTCATGTTTGACTCACACTTAGTAGATTGTGCTTCATATTTTTGACAAGTAGAACATTTTATTCCATGGAATCTTTACTTCCAATCTTGATTGTTCATTTTCCTATTTTTTTGGCTAAGTTATCATTGCCAAATGAAACTGATCCATATCTTTCTTTCTTTAGAGTAAAAAACATGTCCTTGTCACTTGTCATATACTTTGAAAAACCATTGTCAATGTACCAATTGATTTTTCTTCTTTGGGCTTGTAGAGAAATAGAACATTCTTTAATGTTCAGTTTATCCTTCTTCCTTTTCCACATTCTTGATGGTTCCTTTACAGGATTGTTGAAATCATTCTTTGGTTCATTTACAGGAAAAATCAATCTGCAATCTTTGGCCATGTGTCCAAAATTGTTTCATTTATAACATTATACTTCATTATTTAATGAGCCAAAACTATTACATTTTTTATTGTACACTTCATGAGGCTTTGTGAATGAGTAATTATAGAGTAGCCTTCATAGTTGCTTATGTTATTAGCATAGGATATATAGTTTATATCCTTGTGCCCAAAATTGTTACAGGAATAACATAAAGCAAGAAAAATAGTTTGGCACCTAAGTGTGGGGGATATTATAAATGGTTTTTCTCTTCTGTAATCTTCTTCTTGAGTTCTTTCCATTACTAGTTGTTGATTCTGAATTATGGATCTTCTAGGTGGTGTAGTTATTTTGTAATCTTCTTATTGAGTTCTCTCCTTTTACCAAGTGTTCTCCTTCGAAGGCTTGCATTATTCCTTATTAATGGGACCTTTTATGAATTGTGCATAACTTCTTTGTTATGCTTCCTTTTCCGTCATCATGGAGTTTTAACCCTTCTCAATATGCATTTGTTTGTATCCTAGTCTAGAAATTTCATAGTATGGCCTTTGACTGCTGATGTTTTCATCTAATATTTCGATGTTGTTCTATTGCATGTCTTTCTTCTAAATTTACTTCCTTAGTGAGACTATTTCTGCTTCCAATATTTCCTTCATTTTCTCCTTTTATTCCAACTATTTTTTGAGTGTTTCTTCAATCCTTCTATCTTATTCTACTTGAATATTTTGATGCATAATCTTCTGTTGTACTTCTTCAGAGCTAGTAGTTTGAGAACCTTCCTTCAACTTGATCAATTATTCCTTCAATGAATTGATTTTCTTCCTTTCACTTTTTAGCTCACTTAGGGCACTGATTAGTTATGCTTCAAGATCTACTTAAACTTCTTCTTCATAATCTTCTTCATCATTTTATAATACCATAAAGAGTACTCTTTCTAACTCTCTCTAACTATCATCATCCTCATCAGATGAGGAATTGTCTTCTCTTGAGTAGAGGCTTTTCTTGAAGAATTTCATTTTGTTTCTTTTCTTGTCTCCTTTCTTATATTTCTTTTATTTCTTGGGAGATTATTCTTCATCATTATATTTATTATTATCATAAGGACATTTATTAGAAAAATGACCAATTTTACCAAAATTAAAACATTTTAAAGGAATCTTACCTTTGTACTTTACAGTTCCTCTCTTTGACTTCAGATTTTTCTTATACTTCTTTGTCTTCTTGGATTCTTTGAAAGCTACTTCCTTCCTGGATGGATTATTCTTCTCTCTTCTCATTTAATAAGTTGTAAGGATTCCATGCAACTCATCCATGCTCAACGTAGCAAGATCTTCTCTTTCTTCTAGGGATGGAATATTAGGATCAAATATTATTGGAAGAGATCTTAGTACCTTTTGAAAATGATTGTTTCTTTAATTTATTCTCCCAAGAATTTAATATTGTTCACAATTTCATCAACTCCCAGAAAGTAAGCTGCAATATCTTCATCTTCCTTCATTTTCAACTATTCAAATTGACCTTTATAAGTTTGAATCTTGGACCCTTTGACTTTGGCATATCCTTCGTAAACATTTTTTAGTTTGTCCCAAATATCCTTTGCAAAGTCATAGTGCATAACCTTGACATATAGTGAACTATCTAGGCCACTCAAAATAACATTTGTACCCTTTGAATTGTTTTCAAAAAGTTTCTTTCCATATTTGTTTGTTGGAGTAGTAGTAGCTTCCTTGTATCCGTATACTAATGATTTCTAGACATCAAATCCCTATGCTATAAAAAACATTTTCATCCTTATATTCCAAAAGGCATAGTTATAACCATCAAATATCGACGTTCCATTCTTAGTGCACTCCATGATATACCTTCCAGTGGTTAGAATGTCTCTGAAGGACCCACTCTGATACCAATTCTTGGAATATTGAGAGGGGGGTGAATAAATATTATGCACTTTTTACCACTTTTACCCAAAATATGTAAACATCAATTTATAACTTATGATTTTATTCATGATATTATGAACAATGTCATTCAACAAGACATAACCATAGTGTTTCAGGATAAATCCGTGAGTACGGACACAAACCGATCTCCCTAGATCCACCTGGATCTAGAACAAAACAGGACAGAATAATACACTTTCCCTAGATCTAGACTATTGAATGAACTAAGAGATAAGGATTATGGACATACCTTATGAACGCTTTCCTTAGATCTCTATTGTTTCAAGCTTCGCTCCAATGCTCTTGTCCCGTTCAGAACACAACAGTACAAACCAATCGAAGTGAAGGCAGATCAATATATTCAATAGCTAATCTATACATATGATCAAGGAGTTATGTAATAAAGTGACATCATCTTTATGGGAAAGGGACATATTACTGTATTGAATTAATTAAAAGTGAAACTTACAACCTGAGCCTTGATGTTGTAGATCTCCTTTCAATGGCTCCTAGCTCTGACACACACACTTGCTCATGCATGAAGAAAATCAACCACATTTGATGACCTTGTTGTTGACTCTAGCTGCTGTAGCATCAGTCCTCCATATAGTCTTGCACTAATTCTCCAATCAATCTCTTGCTAGTTTGCTTCTAACCTTTTCCATGAGCTATCTCTTCAATATATAGGAGAAGATAGATTAGTTACTTGGATAGGGAATGATCCCAAGATATCAGGAAAGCCAGTACTTTGCCAATCATTCGCTAGCCAACTCATTCTTCTCGAAGATTCCCTTCTAGAAGGCTCGAGAAATTTATCTGTTTCCCCTTTAAGAAGATGTTCGCACCCTGATAGTTAAGTACAGTGTGAGAGGTTTGCACCCCAGCTTAATGCAGCCTGCGAGAATCAGGCATTCTCGCAGGAAAATATATAGGTAGCCTGCGAACATTCTTCAAAAGTGTGGTTTCTGGAAGCAGACAACTGTAACTTTTCTCAGGAAAGTGATCTTAGTAAAGAGCTTGATTTTCCATCATCATAACATCATCATGACATCATCACGATGACCAAAATTGTGGATAACACATAGATACACAGTACACAATAATTTTGCGTGGAAACCCAAATGAGAGAAAACCACAGAATGATTTCTTATATATCATAATATTACATTCATAGGAAACACCAACTTCCAAAATTCTCTAGCACCAATTCGAAGGAGGTATTTACAGGCTCCAACCTGATGGAATCTACAACTCCCTATATTTTTTAGCTCCAATTGGAAGGAGTCTTTGATTTACAGGATCCAACCTGAAGGAAGTTACGACTTCCTATATTCTACAATACCAACTAGAAGGAGGCTCCAAGCCCCTTTCCTTTCCCCTTATTACCTCCCTAAAACATAAATGGAGACTCAACCTATCACTGAAACTATCATTGATAATCAACTTGTCACTATAACTTTCACTGATATTGATACATCATCATCATCAACACCATATCCATTCACATAAACCACATGCCAAGATCACCAAGAAAATATCTCAAAACATATTCCCAACATCACCAAGATATGCCTCAAACCATGTACCAATAAAGTTCCTCAAGAAAGTCCCATAACATCCATGATAAACCATAAACCATGATATGCCTCAAGGCATATACCATAACATTAATATGTAAACCTCAAGACATATAGAAAACCATAGCTTTTATCATGTAAACAAACTAGTGCATAAGATCACAGGCCAACATACCTTCTTCAACTTCAACATTAACACAATAACATATTCATTAACCTTTTTCAACTTCATCAAGACACAAATCCATGATTCATCCACTATCAACCCGCGGACATCCATGCTTTTCTTCACTATGACCCGCGTACATCCACTCCCTACTCTACTGCAACCTACGGATAACCTCATAAATTCACACCTTCCTCCACTATAACTCCCAGATAACCTCAGAAAAATCCTTTCTCTCCTTTACCTCCTTTCTCCTAGGCTATATTTTATTTGCAGAGATCACCAATCCTCCTAGCACAAGTGCAGACCCACTTATGCTAGTTCCATACCACAATAGCACACTTTCTTGGATGAACAAATGAGAGGTTCTTGATGTGTATTTATACTTTTCCAAGTGCCTCCTTTATTTGACTTTAGGTTTAACTTGTAACTTCTTGTTTCAACAACTTTTCTCCTTTAATTAATTTTTGGGCTGACTTGTAACTTATTATCCTTATATCTGGGGCTTCTTGACCATACTTCGGGGTTTCAAATTCAAGAGGGAATATATTCTCAACCATGAGGAACTACATGACATACCACTTGCCATTGGAAACAACATGACATGGACTATCAATCTATGAGGGTTTTGCATGAATTTGCAATGCCCTTCATCTTCTTTCTCCTCAAACAACTTTCGGCTTCATGACCACACCTATGGGGCTTCTTATAGACTTCTTCAAAGCATCTTCTCATGAGTTCCACGCTTAAATATATGCCATAAGGGGACCAATTTGGATACTTCTTCAAATACACCCATTTCTTCTAGATGCTTCTAGACTTCTTCTAGAGTTGACATCAATGACATCCAATTTTCCAACACTAGCTACAACTGTAGGTCTCACTTTAGCTCTGACTACTGGCTCCAGTTTTGGGTATGTATTTGTCTTTGGTTTCTATATAGTTTGTTCCCAAAATGTAGAATTTATGTTCACTAAACTCTCAGCTATGAGAAATCTCAAGATCTGAACTATTTAATCAACATTCAATCCCATCTCTCTCAAACTTGGAGATAGTCCATCTTAGTATTCAATGAAGATAATTTGAATGTTATTTTGTATTCAATGTGACCCAAAAATGCTATGCCATCATGTAAAAAATACATAAGGGAAGTTTGGTTTACGTTCTTCTACTAGGATTAGTTTCTTCTTGTCATGGAAACAACCCTTTGGTGCCTGCACATGCTTACAAGCACTCTATCTATGTGACAATTTCATTTGGATGAGAACCTTTGTGTGCAATCACAATTCATCATCCAACATTGTGTTTGATTATTCTATTGTCCTTCTTATTGGTGTTTCTAACCTCCTGTGTTGTTACAACTCCTTGGACTAGAGATGTAGTCATATCTTAATATTCTAGAGTTTTCACTCACCACACTCTTCTATTGACTATGTGGTTTATGGGGTGAATCTCTAGATGAAGTCACTAACACTTTGCTGCCTAGTGGTCACTCAACTTACAATGGTGACAAAATTTCTTGGTGTTGTCGTATGGATTGGTTAACATGCTCCATTTATCCCTGTGCCTCTAAGTTTTTTTTGGATTGGGGAAATATTCTTTCCATTCTTCCTATGAAACCATTTAGGATTTTGGAAAGTGTCCTAATTCACCCATTAATATGCCCTACAATGGTGTTTCTTCCCATAGAAAGAGAATAACTCTGAGTACCAATAGCTAGTAGCACTATGGTCTTTCTTCCTATACTAACGGAAAACAAGGGATGTATTACCTGATGCATACCTTGGTTCTTATTTTTATTCTTTTAGTTGATCTTCTTATTGTTCTTTCTGCATGCAGGTGTAGGCTGAGTCTTTAGACTCTTCTTTTCATTGCCCTTCTACACTCCAATACAAGAAGGCTAAGGTGGTAGTGGACCACCACCTTCATGTATTGTTTTTATTTCTTATAATGATTAGGTCAACTCTGTCATTTTTTTCACCTTCACATAAGTGGTATTTATGGTCATGGATTTTCCCCTTTGCCATCAAAACCTAGGCATTCATGCTTGACTCTCAATGCAGCTACAATGGGGATTAAGATTCCTTTCTTCTCTTTCCTAGCCCTTGCCCATTATATCCCATCTACCTTAACAATTTGGAACTAACTCCTTTAATATTATTTTCAAAATCACCCAAGTGCTCTTAATAAATTTCTATCGAAGATGAGCATAGAAGAGTTATCTCAGTCATGGTGCTTCCCT
Source organism: Picea sitchensis (assembly GCA_010110895.2). Classification (NCBI taxonomy): domain Eukaryota; kingdom Viridiplantae; phylum Streptophyta; class Pinopsida; order Pinales; family Pinaceae; genus Picea; species Picea sitchensis. The sequence continues at coordinate 30,259 of SNQJ01S0045562.1, forward strand.
TGATAGTGTAAATGGAAAGTCGTCTTTCTTCTTGGTGCTCTTGAACAACTACTTGGAGCTTTTCCACACCTGAATGTATTCTTATATATGCTTCGTAAGAGAATATTCTTCCTTGTTTTGTTTATGATACTTTATTATTTTTCTTCTGCATTCATGTGCTATGTGCCCATAGTTATTGCACTTATAACATTCAATATCAAGTAGAGAATAAAATGAATCATAATGTCTTTTATCAAACCCATGAGAACTTCTATTTTTTTTTCCCACATAATCATCCTTTGAGGTTTTGTAAGAACCTCTATTTCTATCTCTCACATGATCATTTCTTACATAATCTCTACAATCTATTTCTTGATGACCAAAATTATTGCAAGAAAAACAATAGCCAAGAAAGAGATTTTGGTACTGGTTTGTGAAAGTTCTTCATGGTGGAACACCTCTTCTGAACTCATTCTTTTTGTTCTTGTGAGAAGAATCAGGTTTCTGCTAGTCATGATTTCCTTTCATGTTGTTGATTTCAGTGTTCATGGATATTTTGAGAATATTAGCATAACTTTCAAGATTTTCTTCGTTTTATTTTTTTGATGACTTTGTGACTTTAATGCTTGCATCTCCCTTAGTGTTATTTTGTTTATCATCGTATACAAGACTTATCTTGATGAATAATGACCTTTGGAAAATGAGAATATTGTCTAATATTTTAGTACTCTTTCCAAAATTCAAGATTTTATTCAACTGATCAGTTGTTTTCTCTAGTTCCTTTCTTAAGGAAACTATTTCAGCTTCTATCTTTTCACAATTTTCTTCCTTTTATTTCAACTGAATTATCACAACTTCTTCTATCCTCTTTTCTTCTTCCAGTTGTGTCTTCATGATAATAATTGTATTCTTCATTTCTTCAAGATCATGATCCTTCTTTTCATGTTTTTACAATTGCTTCTTTTGATTTATATTCTCTTCCCCAGAGTCTGTCTATTTATTCTAAGACACTAATGAGTTCTTGTTCAAGATTCACTTCCCCATCAATGTTTTCTTCCTTTGAATCTGGAAAATCTTTCTTATTATCTTCAATTTATTCATTGGCGGGTTTTGTTTCCATGGTTATAGAGAGAGATTCTTATTTATCATCACTATCTTCCTTTTCTTTGAATTTTATATATTCTCCTTTTAGCTTTCTCACAACTTGTGCTTCTTCTGTCTCTGACTCACAAAAGGAATAATCATCGAATATCTCTTCACTGGATCTCTCTTCATAAATTTTTTGTATCTTATCCCAAATATATTTAGTTTTTGTACACTTCAATACCTTGACAATATCAGAATATGGTAGGCCACTCAAGATGATCTCTATTGCTTTTTCATTATTTTCACTTGACTCCTTCCTAGATTTATATGTATAACCTATTATGATTAATTACCAAATACCAAACCCAAGTTCCTGCAAATATATCCTCATTATTATACTCCATGTTGCATAGTTTTTTTCCATCAAACAAAGGATATCTATTTGTAGGGATACCTTCCTTACAATACATACGTGTTCACTATATTTCTACCAGTGGTTAAACTGTTTATGAAGGATCTTGGTCTGATAGAAATTTTTGAACTTATGCTTATACTAGGGGGAGGTGAATCAGTGCAATATACATTTTAATTTATTTAACCATTCATTAATCATTCATTAGTCGAGAAACAATAACCACATATAAACTCAAATCATAATGCATATAGTTTAACATGGAAACCCAATAGAGATAAAACCATAAACTTATCCTTATAAATGCATGTATACACCAACCTATTGTTACAAATATTGTAGGAACCAACCTACTAGAGACACCAATCTCCTTAACTAAGCACCAAATTATAAATATGTAGGAACCAACCTACTAGAGACACCAATATCCTCAACTGAGCATCAAATCAAAAAGATGTAGGAACCAACCTACTGGAGACACCAATCTCCTCAAGTGAGAACCACCTCAATAATATATGTGTAGAAACCGATCCAATATATTCATACACAAAGTACTTCTGACTTCAGTTGCATGATTCATTCCAAAGACAATCCTTAAAACACTAGCAAGCCTCATAGCATCATTCTCATAATGTAATCATTGAAGGAAACATCCACTGATGGAAAAATTCCAACCTTAGAACAGTGCACACGATAGCATCACAAACCTTCATTCTTTCATAGCACACCTTGATGACAAGAAAAACCTCAATAAAATCCCTTAGACTTCTCTTTCATACCTTTAGATCCCAGAAATACATCCCATCACCTTTATCTCACCTTAGATCACTTATGCACACCTCATACTTTATATATTGCTTGGTTACACTATAAATTTGCACATCAATCTTGTATTTATAGTAATTCTATCCCCACTTTCATGGATGACCTCTAAAGACTGGTTGAGCTGACTTCAATTTTCTAGCTAGGTTGTTGGATGTAAAAATTCATATCTCCTCATTCCTAGGGAGTTAGAGGGAATTCCATATACCATTGGAAAGGTCTTGGAATAATCTTTCCAACCATATAAATTGTGCTCCCATTTGAGCTAGGTATATAGGGTAAAACTTCCTTCAAATATAGGGTATCTAAACTGACTAAAAATAATACTTTCAAAAATATCCATCTTTCAATATTTATCTTGGAAATTTGTAGGCTTGTAATATTTATCTTGGACATCTTGTAGGATCCCCCTATATTTGAAATCAAAGACAACAATATTTCCAACATGTTCTTGGTATTATACATATATTTTAGTCTTCATAATGACTTTTTGTTGGGTGTACCTTGTACGCAACCAACCAACTACAAACATCTATGTTCACTATCCTAAATAAAACATATGAGGATGGTATGTTGGCTGGCTCAAAGGCTTGAGTGTTTGGTTGTCTTATGCAATTTTGAGTGAAAAATCCTCTCCAATCACCTCTCTTCTCACTATTATTTTGAAGGCATGAGAGGTTGGTTTTTTTGTTAGTTTTATGTTTCTACGGAAACTACTTCACATACACCATGTATTGAAAAGTGAAACCACAACATATTTTCTTATCATCAATTCAGTAGAATATCTTCATCAATAACACATTAAAATTTCTTTTCTCATTAATAAAATGAATTAACAAATGGGTTATTATTCCATTAAATGCAAAACATCATAATGTACATTCTCATCCACAACATTTTAATCCTCATAGGCTTCCTTAATGGAAGGCAAGGCAATGGATATATGGGAATATTTTCTTTCTCTAAATTACAAGAACACACCAACCATAAAGGATTATAATTCTATAGTATTACAATGAATTCATCATTCTCATGTCATCAAGAAGAGAACGCTTCCCTTGCTTCCCTTATGTCATTTTTACTCAACATTGGGATATGCATTCAAGTGGAAACTAATGACAAGAGAATATAACAATGGAATGGGATGCCATAGAATTAAAAAATGAAATTGCTTTCAATACAACTACTCAACATCCAAAGTATGGTTGTATCATTAGTTATCAGCAGTCACAAATTACACATTCCCATAATTGAGATCATTTATTGAATTTTAGGGAAAGCCACATTGAAGGACCCACACAAACATTCTTAATGGTCCATGTATGGATCAAGGGTATAAGAAAGAGTTTTGGCTAGTGATTTCCTTCACCACACAAATTTATTCAGAATTTTGACAACTGTTATAGAGAAAATATCACAAGGATATCACAAGGGGAACAAAAATATCTTCCTAGGATCTGCCTACTGATCCTAGACAGAAAGAGGGTTAGATTCCTATGATTTTCCTAGAGTCAAGCAAGTGGATTCACAATTAACCTAAGGAGTGGTAGAGATAGTATGCATTTATCTGTAGGTTGTCCTTCATATATCCTAGTTGTTGCATACCTAAAGTTCTAGATCCATCCTCCACAACCTGCTTCATGCACACCAAAGAAAAAAAATTCCCTTATGCCTCTCTAATTAGTGTTAGAAACCTAGATATAACTTGATTTGAATATGATATATAATGAAGTAAATCAGATCCAAACATTTGGAAAGGAAATAAAAGCATGTTCAGGACGAAAACCAATTATCTTTTCATTAATGTGAAAGGAAGTACATCAAATTCATACCTTAGTGATGATGCATCCTCCTCCTTTCTCCTTGCTCATTGCTTCTCCTTAGCTTCTTAATTAGGATAGGAAATATGATTTTGGATATTGTAAACATGAAAATACCCTCTTCAATTGGACAACATAACTTTGCAAATGATTATACCTTTTCTCACTCAATACTTCCCTTCTTTATATATATCCTAGGAAGAGGCTTGGGAGAGCTTCTGTATATTCTAGAACCAAATAGAAACTCGAATGATGTGATTTCCTAGGCTCATTCTATGAAGATACAAATCATCCATCACTCATCTCCTCGTAACTCTATGCATCTAGAAAGTTACAAGGATCATCTCATGTTGCAATATAGATGACCAATGATAATTGTCATGTGTTGTCTCATATGAGTCTTGCGACGACCTTCAAAAAATTCCCAAATATCAAGAACGGAATGTGCTTTGGAATTCATCTTCTATTGGATTCTGTTCTGACATGTAGGGTGGAAATTGAGGCTATAATAAATTCCCCCTAATGTGTGAGGTCAGGAAAGGAATGGATGGCTGAAACACATTACAATAATATAGTGTTCATGTGAGGCAGCATGAGGAGAGTGTAAAGGAGGGTCGAAGGTCAAAGAGTACTTGCAATCAAACACCAAGTATGAATGCATATAAATACCATCCCCTAGGTAGGCATACTCAGAATCTAAAAAATATCAAAGAATGACTGCCAAACAATACACTATAGATGCATGACATGAAATGAAAGACCATGTCCATGAAAGAATACACAGTAGATCCATGTCATCAATGAGAGCATATACATGAGACAATACAATGTGGATCTATGTCATGTATAAAATCATAGTCTCTAGCAAATACAATGTGGATCTATGGCATAACATATACATCAAGAAGACAACGATCACTGAGGAGAGTCCCCCCAAAGTCTTCAAAATACTCATATGAAAGTGATATACTCCATCTTAACTTGGGAGGGGATTCTATAAAGGAATGATATGGCCCCAAACCCAAGGTATTCTCCCCTAACCTTGATCATACAAATCTAATCAATGTGAATAGATGAGTTGATTTCAATCATGGGAGAAAATGTCTAATTACCAATCATTGATGTATATTGTTAAAAAATGCGAGGGGACTCACTGATGAGGAATATGGACCCCAAGGTACCTAGTACAATATAGTGAGTGTGAATAGAGGATATAACATCGAAAACTCATAGAATCAATTGATCAGGAGTTAATGAGGCAAACCCACTATTGATCATGAGGAGGCCTATCATTGATGACAACAAGATCCAAGGTATTCGATGGTTTATAGATCCCTCTTTTAGATAATGATATGAAACCGATAGGAATATATCCATTGAAGGAGGGACTTAATGTATCACCCATCAATTGATACAAAACATACACCAAGAGATGATGTGAAGAGAGAGTATCACCAAGTACAAATGACACACGGATGGTCGACTCGAGAATTCAACAAAACAATAGATGGACGACTTAGGATTAAACCTCCCTTGAACATATAGCATGAAAAAATGGTGAATTAGAAACGATACACAAGCTTTGGATGAATATAGTGCAACAACGTAGGAGGCATTGAATCACTCTCCATGATGATGGGAAGAGTAACCAATCATAGGAGTATCTATGACTCATATTACTCAGATGGATCCTAGGAAAACTAAAACCCAAATTTATGATTAATAATAAAACATGTGCCATATTCAAGGTAGGCTCAAACGAAAATGCCATTTTGAGAATAGATCAATGGTAAAAAACCCCCACTCTTTATTTATTATTTTATTTTTGTTTTTTGTCTCCTTCATGGTTTATTGACCACAAAATAATCGAGCAAGTATGCTTGAGAGTGTATTTTTTGTTTAGTTTTAATGATCCCAAAAAAGAGATAAAAGCATACTCGATAGGTGTCTTTTTTGTGTCCTTCAAAGAGTCCGAAAAAGAGATTAAAATATACTCATCTTGAGAGAATGAATGTCTTAACAACATGCTCCTATGTTCCAATCACATGAAACCAACCTATGAAAGATGAATGCAAATGGTACTAGAAAATGAGGTCCACTCTTAGAAGTTGTTCTCTCCATGGATGGATGGATACAAAACAAAGGCCAAATAATGCAAGAGGAAGATGGTCAAATCCATACTGCAATAGTAGTAAGTGGGATCCGAGCAAATAATATCCCAGTAATGGGAGGTATGATGCAAGCATCAAATTCATAGGAGACTATTAAGGAATATGTAAATTTCAAGAACTTGCTTGGGATGTGGCCAGAATATAGATGAAGAGACGAGAATGAGACTAAATCATCAAGTCATGGTGGGGCTATAGGAGGGCTCCTAGGCCTATAGGAAATTGCAACATGGGAAATGAATGGAAATACAGGTGCGAACTAGGGTGCCCATGGAGGTTAGGAATGACCGAACAAGTTATGATGTGCAAATTAAGTGGCTAATGTCACAACCCGATGGGATCAAACATAAGGCATAGTGGCAGAAAAATGGATGGTTAATAATGAAAATCGTGGATGCAGGGAAAAACCTATCCCTATATTCCATCTTGGGGACATGTACCTCAAGTTTAGTGGAAGTCTCCATGTCCATAAAAAAGGTCCCCGTAATCTTGTTCACATATGTAAACTAGATTCCAAGGTCAAAACGTGTAATGAAATCTCAAAAAAGAAAATATGTTTGGATTTTTTTGGATACGATATATGCAAAACAAAAACACTCACACCACACACCTATGTACAAGGCACTATGCATTTGAATGGGTTATGAAAAGTAGATCCCATTTCTAGGCTCAGGCCAAGGATGTTTTTCATAATTGATGAACTCATGAGCCGATGTCGAAGACATGTGGCACACCATACCAGGGCCATGCCACATAGAAAAAAAAGTCAGCATACAAAGATAATCATCATGAGTAGTCTTTTGATCTATCATAGCTCCTTGATGATTCTCATCAAGACGTAAATGACGTACGAATCGTAAATATTTGGAGGAAGGGAGAGCAAAGAACTTCATGGCAAGTTCTGAAAAATATAACTAAGGAATAAAAGGGTCAAGACTGGGAGGTTTATTGGATGCCTTAGCAAATGCCCCTAGACTCAAATCATGACTCATCATGTGAACTCTCATTGGTTCTGAATCAAGACAAGATGATTTATGCATCACTTCATCCTTGGTATTATATAGGGAATACATGAAATCCAAGATTTCCTTATCTAAAGGCATATCAGTATCTAGAAAATCATGTGAATGGAGAGAGTCAACAACCTGTTCAAGCGGAGTAGGTAGATCACACTCGATATGAGGATGTAGTTGTTTACTAGTATCAATGGATCTTGATGGGATTGTTGGATCGACAATCTCAATCATGGTGGGTGGCAGGGAAGCTCCATACGATTCAACATCATGAGGGTGAGGCATTACCGAAGGATCGACAGACCCAAATGATCCATTGGTAAATGATGAAATCATGTTGAAAGGAGAAATGTTCACAGTAGAAGGTGCTAGGGGAAGGGGAAATAGTCCCATGAGTGAAAGATATTTAAACATCCCTACACCCACACTCATATAATATTGTTGGGTATCACCAACAAAAGGTACATTAGACCCTGCATTGGATCCAAGTTCTGGGGCACAAAATGAAAGTTGATCAATCATCACTATTTTCCCTTGATGAGGGAATCTTAAGACCCTAAATACCAACTATACAAATACAATCATATTGTAGAACTAAGTGCGCCTGAGTAACAAATTGTACTCAAGAGGTGCATCAATGACCTCCACAACAATAAAGACAATCTTACCACCTAACTTGATGGGTAAGGTGGTGATTATCTCGTGGGGCTGGAACATATGCTCATCGAATGATTTCAATAGTGTTTCATAGGTGTTGAGTTTACGAGAGACAAGGGCCTTCCAACAAGAAATATAAATGATGCAAGTCGAGGCTCCTTCATCAACCATGGTTTGGAAGATGTTTTTCCCTATCAATCAAACGTTGATATGGAAGGAAACCTGATGAGAGAGTCTATGAATAACCTGATCATATTTGAAGGTTATCAAGCTCGACTCTGAGGGATCAACCCCACCAATAGAAGACAATAATTATTTCCATTGTGTTGGGAAGCTTTGGAGAACTTCAAGTGCAGACATGGTACAAGGTTCCTGGGCTAATTCCTCCGCAATATTGTAGTTATGGGTGGCCCATGTGTTTGGATTATGCATTGTTTATTGAAGAATTCCCTTTGGGGGAGAAGCAGTGCATCAATGGATGGCTTCTCTATCAAGAGAGGGATATGAGGCTTGGAAAAATATGTTGGGTTATGCACAACATGAGTATGCTCCGAATTGTCATAGTTCTTGGCTCAGGTTTGCAAATTGACTATTTGGTTACACATGAAAATGGTAGCATTCAAGGAAGACCCCTCATAATGAGGGGTACCTTCCATTCCCCCTTGCGGAGGGGCAATATTTTTTGCAGCCATATGTTGTGGTTGACGGGGGAAAGGATGGGTTAAGACAACATGCTACTGTGGGGTATTTTTCTACACCAAGAATTGATGGAACTCATCCTTTCTAGGAAATTGATGACTAGGGTGGTCCTCCCCACAAATCATGTAGGGAAACCAACTCCTGTGTTTCTCTTTCATTCCCCCCTCTTGAGTGTTTTGGGTGGGAGAAGTACATTTCTCATTATTATAATTTTTCTTCTTATTCCTCTTCTTTTTTCCTCTCGATTGATAAGGATTCTTTGGTTGTGTGGATTGCACTAAAATCACCTTGGAGGTCTAATTAGGGATTGTGTTAGTTCGAGCATTGGGACCAGTAGCCGATGGGTGTGAGGAAATGGACATGTGACCCATATGATCAACTAACTACCCCATAAAGGCATTGGAAAAAAAACCCATCACACCATCGACATGGGTTCTTGGGGTTGGCTTCTTGAGATATGTCAATGACCTAGGAGAATGAAGGATAATATCATACAGAGTGCATGACTAAGAGTAAATTAAATATAAGTGTTTGACATGCATAATAGATTTCTCTTTGGTAGCCACCCCAACCATAGCTATGTCATTGGAAATGGGTGGTAAGAGGGACTTTGTGAACCATTCCATTAAGAGTTTGTCCAGAATATGGGTCTTGATCATCCCGACCATAGCTATGTCATTGGAAATGGGTGGTAAGAGGGACTTTGTGAACCATTCCATTAAGAGTTTGTCCAGAATATGGGTCTTGATCATCTGACACCTTCATCGCTACTCATGCATGTGAATAAAAATCTGAGTTGTGGTATCTTGACGTAGTCCTGTCAAGACCTCCATTATAATATTGTACTATATGGGTAATTGGTAATTCATAAGGAACACTAATGTCAAATCATTGAACCTTTTAGAGTCACCTTGTAATTCAATATACCATTTGGCGACACTTCCGGTCAAGGATCTCTAAAAATTAATATGGAACCTCACACTATCATTCATCAAGGAATTAGATGAGCACCACAAGTTATATGTCATGATGTGTGTGGAGGGATATTCTCTTATCTTTCCATCAAATTTTGGCATGTATGATGGTATTTTTGTAGGAATAACCAACTATGAAGGGTTTTGGAAATAGGGTTAGCAGTTAATTGGGACAAATAAGGTAAGTCTAAGGTTTCAAGGAAAGGAAATGGCATATGAGAAAATGAATACTAGGAGGGAGATGAAATATTTATTGTCCCAGATGAACCTTGCAGTCCTCCTATGTTCATACTACCAAAAAAATGAGGTGTTCCTGAAGAGTGAGTTTCTCTAAGGATGGTGGTACTTCTAGGATCATGTCTTCTCCTAGGATAAATATTCCCCTGAGGGGATTTCCACCAGAGGTAGGTGTAAACCCTAAAGGAAAAAATTCTCAAAATTAGTCCCAGGGAAGAACCCTATAGGACTTGAGGTATTGATAAATGGAAATATTCCCCACTTTGAAACATTACCCCTAAGGGATGTACTAGTAGGGAAAGGTGTTATAACCCATGGGAAGTTAAAACCTCTGGATACATTGCTTCCCCGATCTTGACTAGGGACAACCCCAAAAAAAATAGGAATATTCCATCCAAAAGGTACACATGCACTTGACGATGTGGGGCCACTCATAGGAATGGTGAAGGTGGAAGTAATTCCACCCCCCATGCTAAAACAAAGGCTCAACCCTTAACTAGAAGAGGATCCAAAAATAGGCATCAAGATGGATAGGATGGGCATAGGAACACTAGGTATACTAATGGATGGAAAAGAAGACACGAATGGTGTCCCCCAAATCAAGGGACCTGTAGAAAAATGCATAGATGGTGTAGGTACAATGATGCTAAGAGAAGGTAATGTGGACATCATAGGGATGCCCCCAATCCCACTTGAGGATGGGCTTGATGGCTCAACTACACTTCACAAAACAATTGGTCTTGACATGGTTGGCGGATTACTAAACAAAGAGAAAGGTTCTCTAAATATCTCCCTTACTTGAACAAGTAGGGGTGCTTCTATATTAGTCAAAGGAGGATTAAAATTTGGCATAGGATGTTCGTCTACCACTTCTACTTCAATCAAACTAGTCTCATCAAACCAATGATAAAACCATTCAAAATTTTGGTCACCTATCTCACGTCGCTTAAGAGGTGGTTGTTCCTCCATGATTGGTGATAGTCCTTGTAGTCAATGGGATTGACATGGTAATTCAACCATAGTGAAAATAATGTGTGCAAATCAAACACAATTCAACCTATGGCCAATCTAGACTTGGGATCAAAGATCACACCCCTATAAAATATAGGAAAACAACAAGCAAACCAATGGCTTAGGGGCCTTCCAAAAACCAACGCTCTAGGGGAGATGAATTCCACACATGATTGGCTAGTGAAGGTATGAGGATTACTTACGATGAAAGGTGTAAAACATCCATGACCGTTCCAAGCACCATTTATTAAGGAGGGAACCCTCCAGGGGAATTGAGACCATGAATGAATGTCTTCCCTAGGTATTACAGGTACATCCCACCTACATTCAATTTTGTAACTACCTAGGAATGGTCACTAAGGATACCACCTCACAATTAATGACCAGGTGAATAGTGATATTTTTAAACACACGTAATGGTAGGGTAACTAATCTTGAAGCCTCAAAGGTATTACCTCACACAGAGGCATGGAACCAACAAAATCCATGTATATTTAGCAATTAATGGAATACCGCAAAAACCAAAACAAGCAGAGAGGGGTAATCTCCCTACTTGCCTCGATGTGACCTCATACTTAACTCTTTTGTTAGAGGAGCTTCCCGAAACACTAGTTGCAAGAATGAAATTTCACTATTTGATGAATCTAGGTTTTATTTTGTGGCCTTGGAGACTTTACTTTCCAATCCTATTCCAAGGCCCTAAACCTATCTAATGTTGGTTTTCTATGAAATAAAAATGTCTAATGGATTTTAGATTACAGAATTGTTTTTACTAGTTTTTTCTTATGTCAAAGGGAAGTGGATGAAACTTCTCATGATGTTGTTGTTGGAATACTGAGAGGGGGGGAGGTGAATTAGTATGAGCACTTATACCACTTTTAATATATACATACATACATACATACATACATACATACATACATACATACATATTGTGGTTAATATATCAACTTTATTAGTAGTATATCATCAATATATCATTAGTATATCATGAGCATATAAACATAAGCAACATCACATCAACAACATCACATGAAGTACACAATACACCAAAATTTATGTGGAAACCCAAACAGGATAAAACCACGGAATAATTTCTTATATATATCAATAATACATTCATAGGAAGAACCAACTTCCAAATTCTCCAACACCAACTGGAAGGACGCACCAACCCCCTGATTTATAGGTACCAACCTAAAGGAATATACAAATCCTTGAATTCTTTGACTCCAATTAGAAGGAGGCTACAACCCCCTAATTTTGAGGATCCAACGTGAAGGAAGCTCAAACTCCTTGTGTTCTCCGAAATGAACCGGAAGGAGGATAAAAATCCCTTTACTTGCCCCATTCTGTTGCCATGAAATATATGTGTAGACCAAATGTCACTACCACAATAACTACCGGTTTCAATACCACTGTCACTGCCACTATCACTACCACCATCACTGTCACTGCCACTGTCATATCAACCTATCACTGTATCCAAACTGTCACTGTATCCAACATGTCACTATCAACCTATCACTGATCAACCTGTCCAACTTGTCACTATAATCAATACTCAACCAAATCATCTCACATGGATCATATACAAAGGACACGTCTCAACTAGATTTCCAACATCACCAACACATTCCTCTATCAAGCATGTACCAAACCATCAACATGTACCATACCAAGCATCAATTGTGTACCAAAACCTGTACCAAAACATGCATCAACCATGCACCATAACCTCTACCATATCCCTCAACGATCAAGCATGTACATCAACACCATACCAAGTATTAATCATGTACCATACCATGTATCAACCATGTACATCAACAATACACATCAACCTTATACCATATCACTCAATCATGTCATATACCATGTACCATAGGATATATCAAGAAAGTACCATCAATGGTGTACCTCAAAAAAGTACCAAACAACCATGATCATATACCAAGTATATACCTCAACCATGCACCTAATATGTGCCTCAAGCATGTGCCAATGCCTCAACAATATACCAAAGAATTTCCTCAAGCATGCACCATAACATTATCAACATGTAACCCTCAAAACATGCATATAAACATACCTGTAAATATGTAATAGACCTATTTTATGTGATAACATACATGCAAACCTTCCTCAACTTCAACAACAAGAGAATAACATCTTCATCAAACTTTACCTTGGTCTCACGGGACTAGTTTTTGGATTAGTCACAAAATATAACTTTCAACAAGCATAATTGCATACCTGTAATGAATAAATTTCTAAAACTAGTACCCAATATTATTCAATATCGTCTCTACAATTCCTCCACGTTTCACTAATTGGAACATCCTAGAAAAGGGGTTATAGAAAAAATGGCAGACCTTGCTGAATTTTGGCTTTTTCTAGAGAGAGAACTTGTAGAGCATTCCATGTGCCGAATATTTGATATCTAGATTTGAAAATCATACAAAACATACTAAGTACTTTACTCTATCCAATTTATTTGGTATCACTTAATTTTGATCCTCTATGAAGACATTATGATTGTTTTATCTGGAACACCTGTTTGAGACTAGTTTTAGGACTAGCCAAAAACTTTATTTTTCACAAAGTGTATCTCAAAAACTAAAATGAACCAGAAGAGGAAAGGTTTACCACATGTACCTAGACATGTCTTCTCAAAATACTATAATTTTCACTATCTAAATCATTTTATAAAAAAATTTATATCAAAAATGGTAAGATGACATTTAAATAACATACCTTAGAACACATCATCACAAGATTTCATCCTCCAATGGAATTTATCCCTTCTTTACTTCCTCTTCCCTCCGAAATTCACCTTATATATACTTTGTTACCTCATATAAGAATCACATACTCACATAGAATTTATTCAATAGAATGTGTGTGTGAATGTACTTACGACTGACTTCTTGAGGTGTATATATACTTTTTCTAAGTAACCTCATTCATTAACTTTAGGGTTTCTTGAAATTTCTTGTTAAACAACTTTACCCTTTTATTAATTACTTTCAACCAATTAGGGGCTTATTAACCCATATTGTAACCAATTAGGGGCTTCCAACTTCATTACCTCATAACTCCTCAACTGTGAGAAACCACGTGGTATACCACCTATCACTAGAAATGACACAATAAGGACTATCCATCTATGAATGTCTTACCTACATTTATAGTATCCTTCATGCCCATATTCCTCAACCAACTTAGGTTAATGTAAACATAGCTCTATGGCGTACCATAACCACACTTCCGGGGCTTCATGTAGACTTTATCAAATGCACCCACGACATTTGTTGATATCAACCACTCCATCAATGAAAAATAACTCACCATCAATATCAACCACATCTATAGGGAGTCCAGACTTCTCCAAGGGTTGACATCAATGAAAACCAATTGTCCATACCAATTGTCGAACAATATCTCCCTTTTGCATTGATGGAAACACCAACATTGATGGAAACACTGATGGAAACTCCAACATTGATGCTCCCCCTATGACCATTTCTCCTCATCAATATTTCTCACTCTCCCCCTTTGTCATCAATGGAAAAGGGTGTCTCTCCTTGGGGATGCTCCCCCTATCTTCATGAATATATTCTTTCTATCGGTTTCCATTCCTTTGTTCTTTCTCTTCACATGTTTGTCTATGCATGTTCCTCTTCTCTTGTGACTTCCCCTGAAGGTATAACTTCACTAAAAAACCTTTCTCTGACTTCATACAATTGACTTTTACTCTTCTAATCTTTCTCTTTCTCTCCCTTTCACATCATTGGAAAAAGGATAACTCCCCTTGTTAGTATTATTCCCCCTGTCAATATGTCTCCCTTTGTCTGTATGTTGCTAATATTTCTTTCCCGATCTCTTTATCTGATGGTCTCTCTTCACTTTAATTCTCTGCAAGATGTTGTGTTGATCAATGTAGGGATTCCTGTTTATGTTTCCTTTCCTCTCTTCTAGTGCTTCTTTTCCATTGTTGCTTCCTATTGTAATTCTATGACATATATATATAAATCATTCTATATTTCTTGACTTCACATCTTCATGGCCTGCTATGTTCACTTTTTAGACATCCATGACCATATTGTTCAACAATGTCCCTCTGATGATATAACTTATGATGAAGGTATCTCTTTCCCTGCTCTGTAGTGCCTTTCTATGACCAACTGATTCCACTGATTCCAATTGTAAATACACTATTGTGCATCTTCTCTAACCCATGTTTTCTGTAACTGCTAAGTATCCATATTTGTCCATATGTCACAAAATTTTCATACCTTTCATACTCAATTTTAAACAATGCTAACCCATCTATCATTGTACTATCATGAAGGATTCACGACTGCAACTGATCATCACATATTCCTATTTCTTCAAACTGAGTAAAATGTGTCCACCGACCTTCTCTATCTTCAATTCACACTATGCATGTCTAGAACAACATGTACTAAATATATCCTTGCCTGAATACATATGTGGAATACAATCATAACCTTTTTCCTATGTAACTACCAACTGATATTTGTGTGGGAACTCTACTTCTCAACTGATCAATATGTCTCTTTGTACTTATGTTATATGAATGATCTGAATATGTCTCTGCAAATACATTAAATTACTTGAAGGATGGTTCTCTAATATGTAGTATCTACTGCAACGAATCCCCCTATTCAATCTTCATATTTACTGGGAGTCTCCAAGACAAATAGCTCATAATAAAACCTTCTTTGATGCAGAGTAATCTTCCTCTTTGTCTATGGATTCATCATTTTCTTTAATTATAACATTATTTTTATCTTCTCTCTGAATTCTGACATCTTCTTTTTCATCATCTTCCTAGTTTTTGACATCTTCCTCTTGGCCTATAAATTCATCATGATATTGTGTTATTGCAAGTCCTGTAAGTAAAATCATTGGAAGTGCTTCATTCATTTTCTCTTCATTCATGAGTTATTCTAGTTCCTACTTTCATTTCCAGACCTTTATGTATTTGACATCAATGTCTTCCTTCATGAAGGGCTCTATCATGCTTCAACAATTTCAAGCTATGTGTCCATAGTTGTGAAATTTGTAACATTCTATATTGTATGGGACCACATAAGCATCTCTTGCTTGAACATTTCTTTCATACATTCTGCAATTCACAACTTTATGCCAAAAGTCAGTACATTTAAAACAATGACCATAAAATAAATTTACATACATGGGAGTGAATGATCTTGTTTGTTGTGTATTCCTTATGAATCCCTATCTTGGTTGATCATGATATTCTCTTCTATCGATCCCTTCATCATGATTGAAGATTATTTGTTCCCTGAATGTAGAAGGTCTTCCATATTCATTTCTTTTTTATTCTTGTTGACTATGATTCCCTCCTTTGAGAACTTCTACATAACTCCTTTGTTATGTTGCTTTCATCATGGAGCTTGAACCTTATTCAAAATGAACATTCTTGTATCCTAGTCCAGATTTGTCATTGTATTACCTTTGAATGTTGAGAATGTTTTCTAACACTTGAGAACTTTTCAAGTTATTGTTGAGCTTGTTAAATTCAACTCTCAATGTCACGATTTCCTTTTCAAGCTTCTCACACTCTTTTTCTTTCTTTATCATATATATCCGCATTACTTCTTCCTTTCTCTTTCCTTCTTCAAGTTGGGTTTTCAAGGAGATGTTTTTTTCTTTGAATGATTTGTTTTTCTTCCTTTATTTCTTCATCTCAGTTAAAGCACTGATTAATTCTTCCTCAAGATCTACTTTGCCTTATTCTTTGCTTTCAGGAGTTCTTTTCTTATTTTCTATATCCATAAAGAGTGATTTCTCTGAGTCACTATCACTTTCATCATCTTCATAATATGAAGATTTTTCTTTTTTTGAGTAGAGATTTTCTTGAAGACTTTCTTTTTATCTCCTTTCTTGTTTCCCTTGTGATATTTATTTTGTTTCCTAGGGTATTCTTCTTCATCACTATCTTACTTCTTAGCATAAGGACACTTATTTGAAAAATGATCAATTTTATCACAATTAAAAAATTTGAATGGAATCATACCTTTGTACTTGTTGGTTCCTCTCTTCAACTTCCTTATGAATTTGGCAATTTCTTCATCTTCGTCTGAATAATCACTACAACTGCAATTTGGATGACTCAAAATTTTTCTTCTTCTTTTTCTTCTTGGGTGCTTTGAAAGTTTCTTCTTTCTTGGATGAATTTTCCTATCATGTTCTCATTTCATAAGCTATAAATATTCCATGTAGCTCATCCATACTTATCGTACCCATATATTCTCTTTCTTCTAGTGATAAAATATTAGGATCAAATCTCATTGGAATAGATCTTAGTAACTTTTGAACAATCATAGATTCATCAACTTCTTCTCCCAATCCTTTAATTGCATTGATTGTTTCATCAACTCATAAAAAATAAGTTTCAATGTCTTCATATTCCTTTATTTTCAACTATTCAAATTGACCTCTGTAAGTCAGAAGCTTGGTTTCCTTGACTTTCGCATATACTTCATAAACATTCTGAATTTTGTCTCAAATATCCATTGCAGAATCACAATGCATAACCTTGACATATACCGTATCAACCAAACTGTTTAGTATAGCATTTTTAACCCTCGAATTGTTTTGACTGTGTTTCTTTCCATCATTATCTATTGGAGGAGTGGTAGGCTCTTTGTATCCATCTTCTACCGATTGTCAAAAATCAAATCCTTGTGCTTTTACATATGTTTTCATATGTATTCTCCAGAAGGAATAATTTTGTCCATCAAACTATGGTATTCCATTCTTATACACATTTGTGCTCTCCATGATCTTCCTTCTAGTGGTTAGAATAATTTCTTGAAGGACCTGCTCTGGTACCAATTGTTGTACTGAGAGGGGGGGTGAATCAGTATAAGCACTTATATCACTTTTAACCACAATATATATGTCAAATTTATTAGCAGTATATAATCAGTATATCATTAGTATATCATGAGCATATAAACATAAGCAACATCACATCAACAACATCAGTACACCAAAATTTATGTGGAAACCCAAACGAGATAAAACCACATAATGCTTTCTTATATATATCAAGAATACATTCATATAAATCACAAAATTCCAAGTTCTCCAACACCAACTGGAAGGAGGCACAATCCCCTGATTTATAGGTACCAACCTAAAGGAATCTACAACTCCCTGAATTCTTTGGCTCCAACCAGAAGGAGGCTAAAACCCCTTGATTCTCAGGCTCCAACTTGAAGGAAGCTCCAACTCCCTATGTTCTCTAGCACCAACCGGAAGGAGGCTACAACCCCCTTTCCTTTCCCTATCCTGTCACCCTGAAATATAAGTGTAGACCAAATGTCACTACCACAATCACTACCACTGTCACTATCACTGTCAATGCCACTACCATTGTCACTACCACTATCATATCAACCTATAACCTATCAACCTATCACTGTATTCAACCTGTCACTATCAACCTATCATTGTATCCATCGTGTCACTATCAAGATGTCACTGTATCCAACATGTCACTGTATCCAACTTGTCACTATCAACATGTCACTGATCAACCTGTCCAAATTGTCACTGTCACCGGTACTCAAACAGATCCTCTCGCATGGATCATAAATGACGAACACCTCTCAAATAGAAGTCCAACATCACCAACACATACCTCTATCAATCATGTACTGAACCATCAACTTGTACCATACCAAGCATCAACTATGTACCTCATCCTATACCAAATCGGGCATCAACCATGCACCAACACCTGTACCAAATTGTGCATCAACCATGCACCATAACCTGTACCATATTCCTCAACCATCAACCATGTACATCAACACCATACCAAGTATTATTCATGTACCATACCATGTATCAACCATGTACATCAACAATGTACATCAACCCTATACCATATCACTCAATCATTCCATACATCATGTACCATACGATATATCAAGAAAGTACCATCAATAATGTACCTAACAAAAGTACCAAACAACCAAGATCATAGACCAAGTATATGCCTCAACCATGCACCTAATATATGCCTCAAGCATGAGCTAATGCCTCAACAATATACCAAAGACCCTCAAGCATGCACCATAACATCATCAACATGTAAACCTCAAAGATGCATATAAAAATACATTTTACTCTGTAATATACCTTTTTTGTGTGATCAAAGAACTGCAGACCTTCCTCAACTTTAGCAACAAGAGAATAACATCTTCATCAAACTTTACCTTAGTCTCACGAGACTAGTTTTTAGATTAGTCACAAACTCTAACTTTCAACAAGCATAATTTCATACATGTAATGAATAAAGTTATAAACCTTGTACCCAATATTATTCAATATTTTCTCTACAATTCCTCCAAGTTTCACTGCCTGGAACATCCCAAAAAAAAGGGTTATAGCAAAAATGCCATACCTTGTTGAATTTTGGCTTATTCTAGTGATCCAGATTATTTTCAGCATGAAATGAAGGCGAAGATATGATAAAGAAATGTAAAGAGATATCTTAGATATCCAATAATATAAAAAAAATATATATCAGACATGCAACCATAAACACAAAGATAAAGTAATACACAATTTCTATTCATGAGCGAAATGTACAAAACTGTAGAAATACATAGTGAAAGACTCGCTACAATGGTGACAACTTATCTCTTCGAATAGATGTGACGTCTAATAAAATTCACAAGAATATGATTAAAATGAGGCTCTCAATTCCTTTTTAACATAAATAAAATCCAAAACCCTAACCCCGAAAGATGAAAATCCAATAGTTTTGTGGACCATGTTTTGGGTAGTTTGGTGTATCAATTTCCCGAGGGCATAACTTTGGAATACGATCTCTGTTTGGGGAACACGAAATCTCGTTGGAAATGTATCATCGAGGAGATTCATTTTTTGGGATCGAATAGAGACTTTGTACATCATTGAGGTGCTCAATCCTGAAAAAACTTCATTTAGGCCCTCAAAATGGCCCCATAAGTTTAGGAACCGAAAAACTGCTAAACATAGTAAATTTTGAGAAGACTGTTTTGAGCCAGTTGGAATAGGTGGGTGGGAAAAAAATACCCACCCAAATCAATCCTCCCTCCTTAGAAAGCAATGGTATGCATTGCGTTGAGTTCCCGGGGGAGAGGGAAAAGCGTTTGTTGAATCTGCATCTTGATGAGCTGCTTCCCTTGCTGGAGAAGTTGCACTGCTTAGCTTGTTGAAGGTTGTCATGAACCTATGGATGGAAGGCTTGGAAATTTTTAACCATTCTGGATACATGAGATGAATGTGTGCAGAAGGAATCCTTGCGATTTTATTCAATCTTGTCGACCTACTTCTGTTGGACAGAAGGTGCTTGGACTGAGGTTGTAGTGGTGTTCTTATGTTCATCTTTTGAACAGACTATGAAGAATATGAATATTTTAGTATGAGATACTACCTTGCGACACTGTTTAGGTGGAACAATAGTTGGAACTACCTCTGGTATCTTGTAGAGATGACCCCCCAGAGTAACAATGACACTATGGGGTTGAGACTCATAAATATCATGGTGCTTCTACATATATGGTTGGCCCAACAGAACATCACATACATCCAGTGGGGAAACATCATGAAAAACCTCATCCTTGAAGGGATGCATGTTTTATGACAATCAAAACTGTTCACTGACACATAGTTCTCTTCCCTAGAGAATCCACCCGATGTTGTATGGTTGTGGGTGTGGTGTTTTCGACAATACCAATTGTTTGACGACCTCTGCTAAGATGTGGTTCTTATGGCTTCCACTATCAACTATAAATTGCAGCGAGGTTCCCTTCACCCACATTTGTGAATGAAAAAGGCGCCCCCCCTCTTCAGGATCTGTTGGTTCTTCTATTTGAATTGTTGCAGTCATTACAGTAGCAGGGGGTCTGCGTCGATGATCTTTCTTCTACTAGTATTTTATGAATCAGATTCCAAATCAGGGTTCGGCTCCTTGTCTTTGATCTCGGCCACCAATGACTGTTTTGAGAGACATGCATCGGTGTTGTGCCAGGGGATTTTGTAGAAATATCACCATTTTCCAATGTCCTTCTTCATCTTTCTGTTATCCTTATTTTCCTGTGGATTGGACTAGTTTTCTTAAAGCTGGTTGTGAGGGTTGTCTTTACCATTCTTTGGTTTTTGCGGATTTGCAGACCCGAACTTCCACTTGTTCTAGTGCTTAAATTTCTTCTCAATTTTAATAGCATATCGATAAGCAACACCCAGTGATGAGATGTCCAAAAAATCCATTTCAGTTTGTATGTATCTATGTAGAGCCGCACAGTATTTCAGAACCAACTGTCGCTTGGATTCTTTAAAACCTAGCTTGGTTCACAAGGTGTTGATTTGAGTAAAAGTTATAAATATTATCCTTATTGCTTTGATTTGTGATATATTCTTGATTGAATTTTATATTAATTTGAAGTAATTAGGAAATAAAATGGTTAAAAAGATTTAATAAATAATATTGAGTGATATTAGATATTTTCTGAACTTTGGTTTGAATTGTTGTGATTTTATGCAGAAATGGACAATTTATGCTATCTAAAGATGATTGAGAAGATCATGAAGATGCATAGGCCATTAAAGATTGAAGGAATCAGGCATAAAGCGGTTTAAAGGAAGATTGACTTTTATTTTGCAATCTTCATAAATATTAAAAGCAATCCTGAGGATATCTCGATCCTCGGGATAACTTAATTTACTTATTTCATTGTAATATATAGAGGATGATGGACATTAAAGAGACACCCAAGAAATTTAACCAAGCATTCAGATCTCTTAATTGTTGACATTCTGTACAACAATCCATTGTAAATGAGTTCTCAGTTATGGAATTAATGAAATTTTTGATCGTTTTGATCATCTTTGTGTACTGAGTTTTTAGTAGCAGTACCTTCTGAAGACTGTGGGCCCAGTTAGAAGGAGTTACTGTCTCATCTGTAATCGTATCAATTCTGTTTTAGTTCTGTGATTTGAATTTCCTTGCAACAGTTAAGATAAATTCGTGAGTGTGTTGATTCTTTTATGAATTAGTTATGTTGTTCATTTGTAGAAAATAGATGTTTCATTTGAAGATTTTCGATTGTTGTTCCATTTCCAATTGCTATAGATTTATCCCGTGTGAACTCTTTTAATTAAATTTGCATTTACTGTTCTTTTCGCATACGTTGTTCCTTTTATCAAATTCACATTTGTTGTTCCTTTCATTTAATTCACATTTGTTGTTCCTTCTTAAATATGCAGTATATCATTGTTCTTTTCCAGTAGATTAATTAATCATTGAGAGATCGATTCATTAAGTAGTTGTGCAGATTAAATTGCTATTTCTTAGATAAAGAGTTCAACAAATTGATTAATGTTTTGATTCATGGTGTGTTATTGTTCAGATTACAATTATGTTAAGTGAGTTATTAGTTTCAGAGTTTTTAATGAATATGTGAAGAACTTGATTATTGCAGTAATTTAGATAGACTCAGATTTGCTTTAACGGAAGTATCTACATGATTTAAACCTCTACAACTATCTACATAGAATTTGCTGATATTCTTGAAATAAAAGACAAATCCTCGGTTGATAAATTAATGTCAGGCTAAGGTTTTTTTTAGGAAATCTTTAGAGCCCAACATTTTGGCTTCGTTTCCGAGGAGAATGTCAAAGATAGCATAGGTTGCATATCTGGAGGATGAGGTATTGAAAATGGAAGGTAAGAACCTATGTAGGAGAAAAGTAAAATGATTGTGCCAACACCTACTTTCAGGTGATGCATAGAGGTTATATAGGTGCATATAATTTGTGTCAGTGTGTATGACTAAGAAGAAAGAACCTGAAAAAAAAAAAAAAAATCCTACCAAAAACTACAAAATCCTAGGGCCTGGTGCCCCCTGGAAGGAGCACTTTCATAGATGAAATTATCTAAAACGTTGAATCTCAAGCCTCGATTGTACCTTGAAAAGGTTCTACCCAAATCCCTCAAGCAACAAATTCACCAATTGCAGCTCATGCTGAGGTTCATAGAGGAACTGAAGGGACTAAACAAAGTTTCCAAAATACACATACTCCACTTTCCAGTCCTTTAGACGAGGGAAATTCTTGTAATTTGAAAGAAGGAGAAGGGGATACTAGTGGAATTGATGAGGAAAACCCACCACCACCTAAACATGGATCTCTTTTGATCTTGATAGGATAAGGAATACCTGGAATCCCAGACATAGGTAGTGTGATTAAATCTCCTAAGGGACCAAGTAATCAACCAACCCAAATAGAACACCCAGACCAAGAAATCCCTGAAGGTTATTGCCACATTTTCAACCAAATGGCACAACAAAATCAACCATGACCCTAGACTTCCACTTTGGAATATCCTATAGTTGATCCGGTTTCTAATTCCCCATTGAAATCCATTCCACTACAAAATCTTCCAACCTTCAATGGATTGATCTCAGAGGATCTTGACGCGTTCTTATTCAACTTTGATGTCCTGTGTAGAGGCTATGACTATACCTCTGAACCCCAGAAACTAAAGATATTTCCTTTCACTTTGAAAGGAGCAACTTTACAATGGTTTATGGGACTAGGGGGAGGAACTATAAATTCATGGGATGAAATGAAACAAGCCTTCATTACGAAATATCAAGACTACTGCAGAACCAGGGATTTAAAGGATGCAATATTTAAAATGAGTGCAAAAGAAAATGAAACACTAGAAGAATATGTTGAAAGGTTTCAATATAACTTGCAGATATCACCTTACGGTACACTACCAGGTGAGGTACTTAAAGACACTCTAATAAAAGGTATGAAGGATGAATGGGTAGAAACATTGAATTCAATGGGAAAAGGTGATATTTATGAAGAAACATATGATAACATTGTCCAATTGTACATCAGGTGTTCACGAGGGAGTACATGAACCAGATCAAGAATACAGACTCCCATCACCAAAATTAGTAATATTACTAGCGAGAGTGTCACCCGAGTAGAAATTGGTAATCTTTTAGAAAATTTTAAAACGTACATTTTGGGTACTTTGACTACACAATTGGATGTTCTGTAGGTTAAACAAAAACAAGTAGAAGAAGAACAACCATTGGCCATATTTTTTCCATGATGTAGAAGGAAACATGGTTCAAGGGAGTGTCCCTTGGATGTGGGTTGGATTTGCGCCATCTGTGAAAAATACCATGCAACAAAGAAATGTCCATCACTCCCAGGACTAAAATTTGTCTTTAAAGAAGTAGAAGAGGAAACAAAACCAATATATTTGATGGCTCAGCATCACCAATGGAAGGCTTGTCCCCCAGGTACGCTACAAGATCCCTCTTCTTTATTTTTTGGACAGTATAATCAACAACATAATTATGGAAATGAATGGCAGGGTCAACCATTTTCTAACCTCGCCTAGAAGTCCCAACAATATCCTACTGCACCTTGGCCAAATCAATCAGTTTCTAATCCTACTTTGAATAACTTGCAATACCCTACCCCATTTTGGAAGAATTCAAATAACAACCCCTATCCTTCACAGTGAACTAACACAACTGCCCAAGCCCCCAATTGGAATCAAAACTGGCAGCACTCCATGGGATTGACCAATCAACCCATGGGAATGGCTCCTCAAGCTCAACCCACTTTAAAAGCTCCACTTCAATTACCCTAGAATACTCAACCTCAAATGTGCCCTCAATTACCAGCTCAACCCAACCCAAATATTAATAACAAATCAACCCATCTCGTGCAAATTGTCGAGAATTTGGAGGGTGAAATTTTTTTTGTAGGGTGCAACAAACTTCGTTTGAGATCAGGGCATGTAATTTCTCCCGAGGAAAATTAAATTCATCAAGAAAAAGAGAATGAGAATGATAGAAAACCAACAATAAAACCATCGACTGTGGTCATAACAGTAGAAACGGAATAGGGGGAAAACACAGTCAAGCAACAGAATCCTGATGAAGATGTAATTTGTCCTGCCCCATTTCCCAAGAGGCTAATGATAGAAAAACTAGATGTATATCCTAACTTTGATATCATCGGGGAACTAAAGAATCTATGTGTTAAAATTCTACTCCTACAAGATTTGCAATATATTTCTATTTATGCAAAAACAATTAAATAATTATGTGGGAAGAAGCCCATAATGAAAACTAAGAATCCATCAACTGTTCATGTGGTAGGAACTTTGTCCTATCTTATTCTAGGAAACTAGGAGCCAGTCAAATACACAGACCCAGGGAATCTCGTGGTAACAGTTCAGATACAAGGTTGTTGTTTTCCAAATACACTGGTAGATTTGGGGGCATCCATCAATATTCTGACCATCGAGACCTGTAATGTCATGGGTATCATCTCCTTCGAACCTACTTCAATTATGTTAGAATTGGTTGATAGATCAGTGGTTAAACCAGTGGGCACATTATAATACATAGCAATCTCGGTCGACTCTTGGGAATACCCAACTGATTTCCTAGTTATCAACCCAAGAAATAGACTTGATGGACACCCATTGATATTGGGACGACCATGGCTAGCAACAACAGATGCATACATAGGATGTCGCACAGGAAACATGACAATTGCTAGAGGAAGTGCTACAAAGAACCTTATCATGTATTCTCTAGCTAAACCGAGTCTGCCTATCATACATCAATAGTTGCAACCACCTAGATATCCAAAATAAAACCTACGATCTCCTCTCACACTAGAAGAATCTCTTGGGATCAAAAGTCAACTGGAAGATGATGTGATCAATAGCTTCATTAACAACCCAACCGTTATAGGAAACCCAACTTGTCAAATGATAAAAGTTGTTTTAGATAATGAAGCATAGGGAGATCGTTTGGAAGATTTGATGGAGCAAAAGATTCCCACTACTGTTGTCCATAACAACATTTCAGTTGAAATCACACTAGGAAGATTTCTTAATATTAATGCCAATTTGAATGAGAAACAACAACAAAAATTGATTTAGATCCTTTCTAAATATCAACAAGATTTTGCTTGGGAGTATTTCAACATGAAGGGAATTGATCCCCAACTCTGTACACATCATATCTATATTGAAAAAGATGTCTGACCCATCCGACGGTCCCAATGAAGATTGAATCCTTGTCTAAGGGACGTTGTTAAAGAAGAATTACAGAAACTGTTGGATGTAGATTTTATATATCCTATTTTAGACATCCGGTGGGTCTCTCCACTAGTAATCGTCCCTAAGAAGAATGGGAAGTGGCAAATCTGTGTAGACTACAAATAACTCAATAAAGCTACCTAGAAGGACCACTTTCCCTTACCTTTTATTGATCATGTCCTTGATACTTTAGCAGGAAGCAATTTTTCTCCTTCCTATATGGCTTCAATGGTAATAATCAGATTCAGATTGCTCCAGAGGACCAGGATAAAACTACTTTTACATTTCCCTGGGGTACCTTTGCATATCGAGTATTTCCCTTTGGATTATGTAATGCTCCATCTACATTCCAAAGATTTATTTTAAGCATAGTTTATGATTTGATTAACGAAGGACTTGAAGTTTACATGGATGATTTTACCGCTTATGGCACTGACTTTGATCAAGCTTTAAGCCATCTGGAGAAGGTACTAAAATGATGCATTGCTACCGGGCTATGTTTGAGTCATGAGAAATGTCATATGATGATGACTGGAGGTGTGGTACTAGGACATTATTTTTCTACAGATGGAATCAAGGTAGATCCAACAAAAATAGAGGTAATCCTTAATATACCTACACCTCATACACAAACTGAGGTATGTAGTTTCCTTGGCTGTGTAGAATATTATCGCAGATTCATAGAAAAAATTTCAAGAATAGTTGCACCTTTACATGATTTAATTGGTAATGTGGAATTTCAGTGGTCTGATAAGTGTGATGTTGCATTTGCAGAGCTCAAAAGTTTGGTTTCAACAACATCTGTGCTGAGAGGACCAAATTGGAAATTACCATTTCACATCTCTTCAAATGCATCAGATATTGCAATAGGCGTTGTCCTTGGATAGGAAGAAGACAAGAAACCCTATTCTATTTATTTTATTAGCAAAAATCTGACTCATGTTGAATTATATTACGCAGTAACAGAAAAATAATTTTTAGCCGTTATACATGCTATTAATAAATTTCTCCACTATATAATAGGCTATCCAGTTATTTTGTATATTGATCATTCTGCTATCAAACATTTAGCCAACAAACCAATTACTAATGGATGGGTTACTCGGTGGTTGTTTCTATTGCAGGAATTCAACATCATCATTAAGGATCGGTCGGGAAGAGAGAATCTTGTTGGAGATTTCTTGTCTCGTGTACCCAAAACAGATAACTCTTTGACAGTTGAAGATCAATTTCCAAACGAACACTTGTTTTATGTCACTATTAAGACGCCTTGGTACGTTGATGTGGTGAATTATCTGGCAGCTGGGAAATTTCTAGCCCACCTGTCATCAAGAGAAAGGAAATTAATCATTCAACGCAGTGCATGGTTTACCTGGATTGGTGGATATCATTTCCACATAGGGTCTGATCTTCAGATCCGAAGATGTATCAGATATGATGAAATTTACGATGTATTGAAGGTGGGTCACGATGAGCCCTGTGGTGGACATTTTTCAGACCACAGAATTGGGCATAAGGTTTTACAGATGGGCTATTATTGGCCCTCAATATTCAAAGATGCAAAAAGTATGTCCAGGCCTATGACAGTTGTCAAACAATGGGCTGACCAGGACAAGCTGATGAAATTCCCCTACAAGCATAAGTAGTGGCGGAACCTTTTGAGAGATGGGCATTGGATTTTGTTGGCCCCTTCAACCCAAAATCAAACTAGAAAGATTATATACTAGTTGCAACAGACTATATGACCAAGTGGGTAGAAGCAGTGGCCTTGCCAAACGCAACTGAGGAAGCAGTCATTAAGTTTATCTTTGAATTATTTGTACGCTATGGATTACCTAGGGAAGTAATCATTGACGGAGGGTTGCAATTTAAAACACATAAAATTTTGGCCACTCTGCACAATTATCACATTAAACACATAGTTACCTCCCCATACCACCCACAGGAAAACAAACAAGTGGAAAGTACCAATAAAGTCTTGGAGGCAATCTTGACAAAAACAATTTCAACAAACCATCAAAATTGTCCAGTCGAGCTTCCAAATTCCTTATGGGCCTATCACACAGCATGGCGTAACACTTCTGGATACTCTCCTTATCACCTAGTCTTTGGAAAAGAACCTATATTTCCAATTGAATTTGAGATCAAGACTCTAAGAATGGCCCAGGAAATTGGACTGGATCTTACCGAAGCACACACACAACGCTTACAACAACTCAATGAGTTAGATGAAGCATGCATGTTCACCCTTCAATGCACATTTTTTATTCAACAGCAGAGAGCTAGATGGAACGATAAGCATATCAAGAAGAAGTCCTTCCAGAAAGGTGATTGGGTGCTTCTCTATGATTCCAGATTTCAAGATTTTCCTGGGAAATTGCAGACAAGGTGGCTGGGACCATATGAAATCAATGAAGTTCATGATAATGGCACTATCACTTTAGTTACCATCGATGGGTCTGGTTCTCATTTTCTGGTAAATGGACATCGGCTACGACTCTACCATCAACCACTTTCAAAATAATATTTTTTCCAAGAAGTAAGTAATGATCCTACTGTTCATATTTTAGTTGGCCAGGAAAGTAACCCAGTAGCTTCACTTCCATGAAATTGTTGTCTTTCTAGCACTGTACATATTGTATATAGTTTTCTTTAAAGATTTGATTGATTTTTTAGTTTTTTTACTTTCTAGGAAAGTCACTATAGAGATATTTGGAGAATAAAAACCAGAAAAGATGACTGTAATGAAATATAATTAGCACTCTTTTCTGTTCCTTATTCAAACTTCAAATTACTCCTGTCTCACTTTGAAAAATCCATCGAATATAAACCTTGTTTTACACAGGAGATCAATATGTCATGTTCCATGGCAAAAAGTCGGGCAACTACACTAAAATAATGCGCAACTGTAGTAAATAGAAAATGAATGCATGGCACTACAAACCATCCAATACTTCGATCATTGAATAAACCTACCCATAAAAATTGAATGAATTTAGTTGATGACTAATCAATCCTATTTCGCTAAAAGAAAAATGTCTGCAGAAAGTATCCAATTACTTAATTAGATGGTTTAAAATTTGAACATCATCCTTGTCTCTCATTCGAACGTAACAAATTTTGTTCCCTTTGTTTCGATTGTCGTTCCCTTTGTGGGTAGTGTCGTTCATTTGAATGTAACAACTCTCATTCCCTTTTTTGCAATTGTATTTCCCTTTTGCGAGTCATATCGTTCATTCGAATGTAACAAATTTCATTCCCTTTGTCGTGATTTTTGTTCCTTTTTCGGGCAACGCTATTCATTCGAAAGAAACAGTGGTTGTTCCTTTTTGCAGTTGTTCCTTTCCTTTGAAAATAACTATTTTTCACCAACAACATGTCTTTCTGATACATTTAGCCACTCCTTTGGGTATGAACTTCACTAACTAATTTTCAACAACAATACTTCTAATCATCATGGTAACAATCTATCATTTTCTTTTTTGTGGACTATCTAACATACCTTATCAAATTGTTTTTGGATTGATTTTTCTGAATTATCTTAATATTGTTCATAATTCTTAACCACCATAATTCATTTCTTTCCCCTATATATATACATATACTTGAATGATAATTTTTCTTCACATCATAATAAGGAGTCTAAGGAACATTTTTACTTGGAATTATTACACTTCTTATGCCATCCCACACTCTTAAGGAGTAGATGAGCCTCCCTTAATAAAGCCTAAAAATAAAATAATAAAAAAAAGGAAATAATAATTAAATTTAAATAAAGAAAATAAGCTTATCCCAAAAAGGATATGGGGTCTCATTATGATCCAACCTACCACGATCATAAGAGATTAACATAAGTGGCATTCCCACTATGGCTACCAAACTAGGGAAATGGCCTTTAGCATTTAGCGTCAAAGGACAAGAGGTCTCATCACGAGTCGGATTGTTCACTTAGGTTACGATCTAGTGAGTGGCATTGTTGTTATCTGGCTACCAAACCAGGATGGTGGCCTTTTTGGGAAAAGATGATTCAAACTATTTATTGAGGATACAGGCTCATCTATGGGTTAAAAGGTAACCTTGTCAAGGCTATGGGCGCCTGTTGGCAGCAGTGGCTCTGCCTGTGATATGGAAGTTTATCTTAAATACGCTAAGTTTTTTTTGTGTTCCTAGACTTCCTTTCTTAAAAAAGAGGCTATCATTCCAGTTATATTCAACACAAGGGAAAGTAAAAAAGTTATGACATGTGGAATATTTATAAAAAGTGAACAAATTTAGACTACTCAGAATATTCTTCCTTAAACATATTTGAACATGGGTATTTGAACTTGTACTTCCCACAAAAGATGTGATGATTGTTCATGATTAAACATTAATTTTATTTGAAAGCTATTAATGGTCGTTCTCCTGGCAACGAAGGCGTAATAATTATCCCTCACTTAATTAACCGCCATCATTACGTTCACACATATCGACGATCAAGGTCGACCTTTTCATTTATCAGGGGGCGGATACTCTGTACGATTATCGATAGACCATAATGATTACAATTAATGAAAAAAATTGTATTTCAATATACCATTGTTGTTCTGTAATTTTTACCAATTTTAGTAATATTTTCTCACAGCATGGTCTAACTAAGTTTACAGTTTGGAATGATAGCTGTTCTGACTTGTTTACAAAAAACATGGGAGGCCAAAGAATATTCCGCCAGCCCACATTGTTGCAAGTAATCGACCAAGCAAGGGAAATTTTACATCGTCTGGGATGGACAAAATACTTTAACAGACTGTAGGGATTTGATGTAAATGTCACGCTAGCAGTTTTCCAAAACTTACAAGGAGGAGTCTCAGTAATTATAGGTATACAAATAATGGTTACAGATGCCATTATAGCTGAGGTAACAGGCCTCCTAAATGAAGGAACACAGTGGACCGAGAAATATACAACACTCAAGGAGACTGTGGAGTCCTTCATAGAACCAGGAGAAGAATAAAAAAGGGGAAAGGCCTCAACTCCTCTGCTCTCAGTGAACCATGGAGAGAGATAGTTGGCATGATACAAAGATATATCACATGCGACGGGAGATACGATGTGGTGAGACCTTTCCACCTTAAGTTACTGGCAGCATTAAAACAAAGGTCAGTGATAAATCTACCATTCTTTTTTAATACCATGCTGCGTGAAGTCGCTGCAAGAACCCAAAAGGCCAAAGACCCTACCAATGTAATTAGTCACCACAGGTTATTAAAATTGATAGTAAACAGGGAATTAAATGACACACAAATAACTTGGGGAGACTTAATTGAGCTCGATAGGCCCCTACAAATCGAGCAACCTAAATTCCACCATGA
Source organism: Picea sitchensis (assembly GCA_010110895.2). NCBI lineage: Eukaryota > Viridiplantae > Streptophyta > Pinopsida > Pinales > Pinaceae > Picea > Picea sitchensis. The sequence goes on from SNQJ01S0045562.1 coordinate 61,687, forward strand.
AATTCCCCCACAAGGAATTGAGGCAACTGAGACAGAAGGAGATAATGCCCAAATTGAAATTCCAGTACCCCAAGTCCAAATAGAAACAAACAATGCTCAGTTGGCAGAAACTCAAAGCATGCAAGCAGAAACATCAAAGAGAAAGAGACAAAGAACAATTCTTATTCCTGCAGCCTCTGTAAAAAGATGAAGGGGAAAAAAGATAGTACAACCTGAAAGCACTCAGGAAACCATGCAAACAGAACAACCATCACATGAAATCACTTAGGAAACTATACAGATAGAATATCCATCACATGAAATCCCTACAAAACAACAGGATGACTTTTTCAGAAGTTATGAAGTAGAGATGGCTCAAGTATTGGGAAATTTAGGGATATCACTTATTGAAGATACAAATAGGTCTGGAGAACTTCGAGAACCAACTTCTTCTCATCCAAACTGTGTCTTAGATCTTCCTGATATGGAGATGCCATCTCCTGAAGGAACAGAACAACTAGAACCTCACATTGAGGTAAACAGTCCTTTAGAACAAGAGGAGCACCCAAAAGACATAGGGAAGCAATTACCAGTTGATCAAGGTGGGGAAGACCTTGAACATCCCCATAGACAGGAAGAAACAACAAGAAAATGCAACAACATAATCAGAAAATTAAAACATGAAAACAAGACATTGAGGAAGAGGGTTAAGAAAATAAAAATATTAAAATAAAAAGTTGGAAGATTGAAAGAAACAATTAGAAAACTTAGGGAGCAGTTGGAATAGGCCGACAAATCCCATAAGAAGAAGAAATTTAAGATGGATAGAGTACAGGGGAGAAATCCACTTCCCAAAAGAAATGTTCACACCAATTCTGTTGGAACACAAATAGAATTGCCTGCTCCTTTGGAAACAATTGACATAGAAACCCAGACAAATGCTCCAGAAACAATAGAGATGGTTGTCCAGACTGAGGAATCATTTCATTCCCCTGAACAAGATTCCATTATTAGAAGGTTGGAAGCAGAACTGGTGCAATCCCAACAAACCCTAACTCAATGTAGAAGTGAAATGGTAACAATTTTAGAACATCAGAAAGTTGTTAGACAACTTCAAGCCATGTCAACAACAGAGAATGAGACCTTTTTTGAGCTAAGCAGAGCTAAAGAAAAGTTGAAAAAGGTACAGGGCCAGCTAGATGGAGCCTTGGAGCAGATCAAATAAATTTTCTTTGTTTATTCTGATATAGTATCTTGCAGGGCCCCTGCTACTAATTACACCTTATTTCTATTAGAATGTTATCTGTTGCTAAGAGTGAAAGATATTAGAGTAGACAAACCTTTTGAGTTTACCACTGTTTCTAATTTTGATTCATGTTTTAGAGAACAAGAGTATGGAGTACAATACTTTATGGGAGAACTATACCTTCACAACTTCATCCTAGGAGAAAAAAGAAAAGAGGACCCCAATCCTTTCATTGGGGACATACATTTTCAGGCATTCTTGTCTTTTGCCAAAAAACAAACTAGGTGGGATAAAGCACACAAGGTTTTCATCAAAAGGGAGACTGGACTAGAGCTATGGATCAGAGGGGATCCTCCTAAATCCCTTGATACCATTATGTAACACAAAACATTCATGAAGAGGGAGAAGCTTGTACAATATTTATCTCCCATCCATAGACATGTTGCACATTCAGGTCTACAGTATTTTAGAGAGCCTAAAGAAGAACCCATTTCTGCTGCCAAATTAAGATGGAATATCTCCTCAAATCAAGTCAAGAATAGGGAACCATTTGGTTTCATAAATTTTCATGCAGCCACCTTCAGTTTAGAGAGGTATACTAGAATGATTCTGGATGAAGGGCCTGCCTGGATTAGATGTAGGTACAGTCCTCCCATTATTTGGTATCCTCTAGAGGGTTATCCGAGTAATTATGAAATTTGTAAGAAGGGGTTCAGGAGACCTGGAGAAAAGACCTCTCCTCTCTTCCGTATCACTTATTTACATGTAAACTCTCTTATTTCATGAGGACTTGCAAAAAGGTAAGCGACGGGGAATCATAAATATTCTCCTTATTACTTTGATTTGTGATATATTCTTGATTGATTTTTCTATTAATTTGAAGTAATTAGGAAAGAAAATGGTTAAAAAGATTTTAGGAAATAATATTGAGTGATATTAGATATTTTTTGAACTTTGGTTTGAATTGTTGTGATTTTATGCAGAAATGGACAATTGTTTCTATCTAAAGATGATTGAGAAGATCATGAAGATGCATAGGCCATTAAAGATTGAAGGAATCGGGCATAAAGCGGTTTAAAGGAAAATTGACTTTTATTTTGCAATCTTCATAAATAGTAAAAGCAATCCTGAGGATATCTCGATCCTCGGGATAACTTAATTTACTTATTTCATTGTAATATATAGAGGATGATGAACAATAGAGAGATACCCAAGAAATTTAACCAAGCATTTGGATCCCTTAATTGTTGACATTCTGTACATCAATCCATTGTAAATGAGTTCTTAGTTATGGAATTAATGAAAGACTTGAGCATTTTTATCATCTTTGCGTACTGATTTTTTAGTAGCAGTACCTTCTGAAGATCGTGGGCCCAATCAGAAGGAGTTATTGTCTCATCTGTAATCGTATCAATTCTTTTTTAGTTCTGTGATTTGAATTTCCTTGCAACAGTTAAGATAAATTCATGAGTGTGTTGATTCTTTTATGAATTAGTTATGTTGTTCATTTGCAGAAAATAAATGTTTCATTTGAAGATTGTCGATTGTTGTTCCATTTCCAATTGCTGTAGATTTATCCCGTGTGAACTCTTTTCAATCAAATTCACGTTTACTGTTCTTTTCGCATACATTGTTCCTTTTATCAAATTCGCATTTGTTGTTCCTTTCGTTTAATTCTCATTTGTTGTTCCTTCTTAAATATGCAGTAGATCATTGTTCTTTTCCATTAGATTAATTAATCATTGAGAGATCGATTCATTAAGCAGTTGTGCAAATTAAATTACTATTTCTTAGATAAATGAATTCAACAAATTGATTGATGTTTTGATTCATGGTGTGTTATTGTTCATATTACAATTTTGTTAAGTGAGTTATTAGTTTCAGAGTTTTTAATGAATATGTGAAGAACTTGATTATTGTAGTAATTTAGATAGACTCAGATTTGATTTAATTGAAGTATCTATATGATTTAAACCTCTACAACTATCTGCATAGACTTTGCTGATATTCTTGAAAGAAAAGACAAATCCTTGGTTGATAAATTAATGTTAGAATAAGTTTGTTTTTAGGACATATTTAGAGCCCAACACAAGGTATGGAAGGTATTGGTGAACTCTAAAACTGCTTGGCCCCTCTCTTGACGCAGTGTGGTCCATCTCATGTATTGGTTGTCATAGTTTCCAACAAGGTAATATTGTTGCACTGTTTAGGTGGGACAATAGTTGGATATACCTCTGGTATCCTATAGAGATGACCCCCAAGAGTAACAATGACACTACATGGTCGAGACTCATAAATAACATGATGCTTCCACATATATGGCTGGCCCAACTGAACATCACATACATTCAGTGGGGAAACATCACATAATACCTCATCCTTGAAGGGTTGGATTCCATATGACAATCGACATTGTTGGATGACACAAAGGTCTCATCCCTGGTGAAGACAATCTATGTTGTATGGCTGCGGGTGTGGTGTTGTCGACAATCCCAACTTTTTGATGACCTCTATTGAGATGAGGTTATTATGGCTTATGCTATCAACAATAAAATGCAACATGGTCCCCTTCACCCACATATGTGAATGAAAAATGCACTCCCCCTCTTCAAGATCTGTTGGTTCTTCTGGTTGAATTATTGTGGTCGCGAACGTAGCAGTGAGGTCTGCGTCGATGATCTGTCTTCTATCAATATTTTCTTAATCATATTCCAAATCAAGGTTCAACTCTTTGTATTTGATCTTGGCCACCAATGACTATTTTGAGAGACATTTGTCAGTGTTGTGCCAGGGTATTTTGTGGAAATCACACCATTTTCTAGTGTTCTTCTTCATTTTTCTGTTACCCTTATTTTCCTGTGGCTTGGACTGGTGTTCTAAAAGTTGGTTGTGAGGGTTGTCTTTACCATTATTTGGTTGTTGTGTATTAGTAGCCGGAACTACCGCTTGTTCTGGTGCTTAAATTGTTTCTATATTTTAACATCATATCGATAAGCAACACCCAGTGATGAGATGTCCAGAAAATTCATTTCAGTTTGGATGTATCTTGGTAAAGCCCCACAGTATTTCAGAAACAAATGTCGCTCAGAGTCTTTGATACCCATCTTGGTGTGCAAGGTATGGAAGGTATTTTTGAACTCTGGCACTGCTTGACCCCTCTCTTGATGTAGTGTGGTTCATCTCATGTACTGGTTGTCGTAGTTTCCAACAGAGTAATATTGTACCTTGAACACATCCAAAAAAACATCTCAAGTGGACTTGGCCCCATATATTTCAGAATACTCTATGGAAATTTTCTCCCAATAAGTTTCCCACCAATGTTTGACATGGGGGGAGCCCTAAGAAGTGCGAAGGTGATCTTTTCCCTGTTGAAGAAATTGTGAATAGAGAAATAACCTTCTAGCAGATTTAACAATTTTTCTAAGGCATATGCATCTATTTGTCCTTCAAATACGGGAATATCAAAATTAAATTGTGCCTTGAAAGGAGAGGTGCCTCCAAAGTGGCTGGTTGATGAATACATGCTAGTTTTTATCGGCAGACATTGAAGGATGTGGGAAAAATTATCGATCATTTTGTCCCTCTGTCGCGTGAGATCTTGCTCAAGAAATAGATTAATAGAATCATCTACTCTGTTGTTTTTATTTTCTTCCACTATGGAGGGTGTCTTGGGTGTATGAGAGAGATTGTCCTCAAGAGATACAAGCTTGATACCCAACTTGTTATACTCAGACCTCGTCATGGAAATGCATTGAAAAAACAATCAAGAGTAACCTGCTCTGATACCACTGATCTAGATTATTTTCGGCACGAAATGAAGGCGGAGATATAATAAAGAAATGTGCAGAGATATCTCAGATATCCAATAATATAACACTAATATATATTAGATATGCAACCATAAACAAAGAGATATAGTAATACACAAATTCTATTAATGAGCGAAATGTACAAAACTGTAGAAATATAGAGTGAAAGACTTGCTCAAATGGTCGCAACTTATCTCTTATAAGAGATGTAACATCGACTCACATTCACAAAAAGATGATTAAAATGAGACTATAAAGGCCTTTTTAACATAAAAAAAATCCAGTCCATAGGGGTTAGATCCAATAGTGGAAAGCGAGGAGTTTTTCAGTGTTGGGCAAGGTTCAATTCTCGTGAGGGCTTTACCTGGAGCCATTGGGGCACCTTGAGGTAGTGGTCGAACGTGTGGTTTCACCCTAGAGATGCTATATTAAATGGTATTGTGACTTGTGCACACATAAGTGGATCAAAACCCACCCCCATGTCCTTCAAATTTTAGCCCATAGGGGTTTAGACCGATTGGCAAGTGTCATGTAAATGGAAGGAAATATGTAAAAGAGGTCTCAAGTTCGATTCTCACCCTGATTTACTTATGCTCCATGCTTGCGGGCTGTGTGGTGCACCTGGAGGTTATAGTGGTAGCGTATGGGTATCAACCCCATGTCACATGAGTACGAGAAAAATGAGTTTCCAATTCCTCCCGTATAAAAAAAATCCAAAACCTTAACCTTGAAAGATGAAAAGACAACAATTTTGTGGACCCCATTTTGGGTTGTTTGGTGTATCAACTTCTTGGGGGTGTAACTTTGGCATATGATCTATGTTTGTGGTGCACAATAGCTGGTTTGAAAGGTATCATCAAGGATATTCATTTTGGGGGCTCAATCAAATCCTTTGTACATCATTTACGTGCTAAAAAAAAAAACTTTATTTAGGCCCTCAAAATGGACCCGAAAGTTTAGGAACCAAAAAATGGCTAAAAATAGTAAATTTCCAGAAGATTATTTTGAGTGAGTTGGAATAGGTGATTGGCCAATGATATACACCTGTATCAATCCTCTCTCCTTAGGAAGCAATGGTCTCCATTGCATTGAGTTCCCGGGGGAGAGAGAAAAGCATTTACTGAATCTGCATCTTGATGAGTTGCTTTCCTTGCTGGAGAAGTTGCACTACTTAGATTGTTGAAGGATTTCATGAACCTGTGGATGGAAGGGTTGGACCTTTTTAACCAGTCTAGCTACATGAGCTGATTGTGTGCAAAAGGAATCCTTGCAATTTGCTTCAATCTTGTCGACCTGCTTCTGCTAGAAAGAAGGATATTTGATTGAGGTTGCAGTGGTGTTCTTCTATTCAACTTTTGAACATACTATGAAGAAGCAGAATTTTGTAGTATGATATACTACCTTGCAGCACTATTTAGGAGTGACAATAGTTGGAAATATCTCTGGTATCCTGTAGATATGACCCCCTAGAGTAACAATTACACTTCAGGGTCGAGAATCATAAATAACATGATGCTTCCACATATATGGTTGGTCCAACAGAACATCACATACATACAGTGGGGAAACATTACATGATACCTCATCCTTGAAGGGCTTGATGCCGTATGAAAATCGACATTGTTGGCTGAAATAGAGGTCTCATCCTTGGTGAATCAACCTAAAGTGGTATGGATGTGGGTGTGGTGTTGTCGATAATCTAAACTATTTGAAGACCTCTACTGAGATGAGGTTCTTTTGGATTTCTCTATTAACAATAAAATGTAGCGGGATCCCCTTCACCCACATATGTGAATGAAAAAGGCGCTTAACCTCTTCAATATCTGTTGGTTCTTCTGGTTGAATTGTTGTGGTCACGACAGTAGCAGTGGGTTCTACGTTGATAATGTGTCTTCTACCAGTATTTTCTGAATCAGATTCCAAATCAAGGTTTGACTCCTTGTCTTTGATCTCCAACACCAATGAATGTTTTAAGCGACATTCATCGATGTTGTGCTATGGAATTTTGTGGAAATTGCACCATTTTCCAGTGTCCTTATTCATCTTTTGTTAACCTTATTTTCCTGTGGTTTGGATTGGTTTTTTGAAGGTTGGTATTGAGGGTTTTCTTTACCATTCTTTTGTTGTTGCGGATTTGTAGACTCGAACTCCCGCTTGCTCTGGTGCTTAAATTTTTTCTCAATTTTAAAATCATATCGATAAGAAACACCTAGTGATGAGATGTTCATAAAATCCATTTCAGTTTGGATGTATCTGTGTAGAGCCCCATGGTATTTCAGAACCAAATTTTACTTGGAGTATTTTATACCCAACTTGGTGCACAAGGTATGGAAGGTATTGGTGAACTACAACACTTCTTGGTCCGTCTCTTGTAGGAGTGTGGTCCATCTCATGTACTGGTCATTGTAGTTGCCAACATGGTAATATTGTTCCTTGACCGTATCCACAAAAAAATCCCAAGTGGGCTCGGCCCCATATATTTCAGACTCCTTTGTGGAACTTTGCTCCCAGTAAGTTTCCCACCAATTTTTGACATGGGGGAGAGCCTTAAGGATTACGAAAGTTTGTTGATGATCATATGTGACACACCGTAAACTGGAAGGGAATAGTCTGGTCCAAGGTTGTCTAAATAACCCAATCCATTTGGAATAACTACCCCTGACGGGTTTAATAACTTCGTTAGCCGATGAAAGGATCAAAATAAATAAATGAAAAGTTGTTTAAGATCCTAACTACTAATTGTTAGATTTAGAGTATTTACAATGATCTATTAGATTATATAACCTTACACTTAATTACATAAATTCACAAAATTTACAAGTTTTACATGGGTACAAGATTTACTATAAACCTTGTAAACTAAGGTTGTACAAGAGAACCGAATCTCATGCAAAATTAAATAGATCTAGAACATACTATTAATCTAATTTTAATCTTGAAACTAAAAAAGGGAAAATAAAAGAATGTAAATAATAATGTTTTAACTTAAATGAACAAAGTATTTAAGCTTAAATGTTAATTTACATTCACAAAATATAAATTGAAATAAAAAGAAAATCATTAACCTATAATTGGCCAGTATTTAAAGAGAACTTTTGGTTGTGCCTTCCTGTATAACGTCGCTCCAACAACCTGTATGTTAAGAGAAATCTATAGTAGAAGGTTGCGTAATTCTAAGATTGTGACAGCATCAGGATGAAAATCACTTTGACTGACAATTTAAATCTTATTTAAAATGCAGAAAGAAGAACATTCAAATCATGATCCTTAGTGAATATATAATAGACTAATCGACAATAAGAAAATCCTCAATTGAACAATTATATCTTTACAAATCCGAATTACATGAATAAACTCAATATAATACAAGATTTGTATCAAAATAATACAATCACCAAGATCAAGATAATTGGGATAATAGACTCTTAAAGATTGACAAAATTAATACATAAATGATAGCAATTAATCATGTATTGATAAAACAGACTAAAGATAATTTAAATGAATGCATAATCAATTACTCAAAGAATATGAAGATATTATAATGAAAACAAAACCCTTTTACTCACAGGACAAAAGCCATTAAGCAATCTGGAATTTCATATTCTTCTTCGAAAATACTGGTCGCTTCTCCCCTAAAATTTCAACCATCCATTACTCCTTTTGAAAAGAAAAAGTTTACAACATAAATAATATACAAAAAAGAAAGGATAAAATCCTCCTCTGAATTTCTTGGATCTCCTTTGGCTCTGAAATTTCTCATATATTTATGCAATGAATGAACAGTCTGGGCATCACTAATAATTTCCACCACTTGAAATTTGCTTCATAAAGAAACGAAAATATCTCTCAAATCATGCATTTGTTTGGGAAAATTCTATAGTGTAATCTAAGTGGGTCCTTTTTGCAGATGGGTTTTTAACCGTTTCTTCAGATTCCTCACGGTTTGACTGCAATCCGTCCCGCAATGTTGTCTGTCTGTTCTTGAACGCATTTCCAAATCTTATCTGTTGTTTCTCATACATTATTTGCAACAATCCAACATTATTTTTGCATCAATTATATTCAACATATTTAGATAAGAAAATCAATCCATGATCAGATCTGTACCAAATATCTGATAATAGAAACCTGTGAAACAAAAATAAACCAATTTAATAACCTAAATATAAAAATTGTGAATAAAACAAAATCTACAACAATAAAATTAAAATGAATTTAAACTAAAAGCTAGCTATAGGTTGTAAACAAATATTGTTTATATTTTCCTTTCAAATATTATCTTAAAATTCTAGAAGCTTCAAGTTGATGGAGAGGAGAAAAATATTAATTTTGGGTTTCCACAAAATCAAACAAATGATAGATAATTTTTTTT
>SNQJ01S0045562.1:71105-106348 GCA_010110895.2 Picea sitchensis
CCCACTAAATGATTTTGTGAAAATGAGAAACCAACCAAGATATTATTTGAGGACGTATTGAACCCATTATTCTAAACAGTCAAACAAAAGACGAAAACATAATTGTAATTTAAACGAAACTAAACAGTTGATAAAAAATAATGTTTTCGTTTAAATTAAGATTTCTATGCTCGTCTCTCATTCATTCAAATTTGATCAAATGTGAACAAATGTCATAGAAAAGATGTGTCGCAATAAGCTTTCTTCCTGTAAAATCATTGTTATTAATCAATGTCTTCAACCAATCCATTCTCACAGTAGATAAATTCAATAAGGAAGAGGTAATAACAAACTCCCAAATTATGAAGCTCGTCCATCAACATCAAAACTCTGTAGAAAACAAAATGAAATGGCATTTGAATTTCATGAAATTCAAACCAAACAAAAGAAAAGAATATAAACTCAAACCAACCTCGAAACAAAGCAAACCAATACCAATCCAATCAAGTCAAAGGGAAATAGACAAAGAATCCAAGTAAAATTTAGAGGGACCCTATATTTTGATTAAAGAAAAATAAGGGGGTTGTTGTGGGCAACCAACAAGGTGATCTTTTCCATGTCGGAGAAATTATGAACAAAGAAATAGCCTTCTAGCAGATTTAACCATTTTTCTATGGCATTTGCATCTATATGTACTTCAAATACGGTAATATCAAAATTAACTTCTACCTTGAAAGGTGAGGTGCCCCCAAAGTGGCTGCTTGATGAAGACGTGTTGTTTGTTATCGACAGGAATTAAAGGATGTGGGAAAATTCTCCATCATTTCATCCCTCTGGCCCGTGAGAGCTTGCTTAAGAAACAACTTAATAGAATCATTTGCTCCATCGTTTTTCTTTCCTTACACCATGGAGGGTTTCTTGGGCACGTGAGAGAGATTTTACTCAAGAGAGACAAGCTCGAGACCCAACTTTCTATACTCAGACCTTGTCAAGGACATGCACTGAAAAAATGATCAAGAGCAGTTTGCTTTGATACCACTGATTCCAATTATTTTCGGCACAAAATGAGCGTGGAGATATAATAAATAAATGTACAGAGATATTTTAGATATTAAAAAATATAATAGAAATATATACCAGAGATGCAACCATAAACACAGAGATACAGTAATACATAATTTCTATTCATTAGTGAAATGTACAAAACTGTAGAAATACAGAGTGAAAGACTCACTGGAATGGTGACAATTTATCTCTAAGAAGAGATGTGACGGCTACTCACATTCAAAATAATATGATTACAATGATGATCTTAATTCCTTTTAAAAAAAAAAAAATCCAAAACACTAATCCTAGAAGATGAAAAGCCAACAATTTTGTGGACCTCGTTTTGGGTAGTTTGGTGTATCAAATTCCCAGGGGCGTAAATTTGGCATACGATCTTCGTTTGGGGCGCATGATAGCTCGTTGGAAAGGTATAATAAAGGAGATTCATTTTGGGGGTTGAATACAAGAATATTCTAATTATTTCGTTGCTTGATTCTGAAAAATGTCATTTAGGTCCTCAAAATGGCCTTGGAAGTTTAGGAACCGAAAAACTGCTAAAAATAGTAAATTTCCAGAAGATTGTTTTGAGCCAGTTGGAACAGGTGGGTGGCCATTGATATCCACCTAGATAAATCCTCCCTCATTAGGAAGAAATGGTCTCCATTTCCTTGAGTGCCCGAGGGAGAGGGAAAATTGTTTGTTAAATCTGCATCTTGATCTGCTGCTTTCCTTGCTGGAGAAGTTGCGTTGCTTAGCTTGTTGAAGGTTTTCATGAACTTGTGGATGGAAGGGTTGGAAATTTTTCACCAGTATCTCTAAATGATATTATTGTGTAGATAAGGAATCCTTGTACTTTTCTTCAATCTTTTCGACCTACTTCTGCTGGACATAAGGTGCTTGGACTGAGGCTACAATGGTGTTCTTTTGTTCATCTTTTGAACAAACTGTTAATAATATGAATTTTGTGGGATGAGATAGTACCTTGCAGCACTATTTAGGTGGGAAAATAGTATTCAATACCTCTAGTATACTATAGATATGACCCCCCAGAGTAAAAATTACACTACAGGGTCGAGACTCATAAACAACATGGCGCTTCCACATATATGGTTGGTCCAACATAACATCACATAATACCTAATCCTTGAAGCATTGGATGTCATATGACAATCAACATTGTTGGCTGACACAAAGGTCTCATCCCTGGTGAAGCCACCCGATGTTGTATGGATGCATATGTGTTTTTGTTGACAATCCAAACTGTTTGATGACCTCTGCTAAGATAAGGTTCTTCTGGATTTTTCTATCAACAATAAAATGTAGTGGGGTCCCCTTCACCCACATCTATGAATGAAAAAGGAGCTCCCCCTCTTTAGGATTTGTTGGTTCTTCTAGTTGAATTGTTTTGGTTGCAACAATAGCAATGGGGTTTGTGTTGATGATCTGTCTTCTACCAGTATTTTCTAAATCAGATTCCAAATCATGATGTGGCTCCATGTCTTTGATATCGGTCACCAATGACTATTTTGAGAGACATTCATCAGTGTTGTGCTAGGGGATTTTGTGGAAATTGCACCATTTTCTAGTGTCCTTCTTCATCTTTTTGTTATCGTTCTTTTCCTGTGGCTGGGACTGGTTTTATGAAGGCTGGTTGTGAGTGTCGTATTTACCATTCTTTGGTTGTTGCAGATTTGTAGACCTGAACTCCTGCTTATTCTCGTGATTAAATTTATGCTCGATTTTAACAACATATCGATAAGTAGCACCCAATGATGAGATATGCAGAAAATCCATTTGAGTTTGGATGTATTTGTGTAGAGCCCCACGTTATTTTAAAACTAAATGTCACTCAGAGTCTTTGATACCTAACTTGATGTGCAAGGTATGAAAGGTATTGGTGAACCCCGACAATGCTTGGCCCATCTCTTGACGCAGTGTGGTACATCTCATGCATTGGTCATCGTAGTTGCCAACATAGTAATATTGTTCCTTGACCGCATCCATAAAAAAATCCCAAGTTGGCTCAACCCCATATATTCTAGACTACTCTATGGAGCTTTGCTCCCAATAATTTTCCCACCAATTTTTGACATGTGGGAGAGCCTTAATGAGTGTGAAGGTGACATTTTACCTATTGAATAAATTATGAACAAAGAAATAACCTTCTAATAGATTTAACCATTTTTCTAGGGCATCTGCATCTATCTGTACCTCAAATATGAGAATATCAAAATTAACTTGTACTTTGAAAGGCGAGGTACCTCTAAAGTGGTCGCTTGATGAATACACGTTGTTTGTTATCAGTAGACATCAAAGGATGTGGGAAAAATTCTCCATCATTTCGTCCCTCTATCGCGTGAGAGCTTGCTCAAGCAATAGATTAATAGAATCGTTTGTTATGTTGTTTTTCTTTTCTTCCTCCATGGAGGGTTTCTTGGGTGTGTGAGAGAGATTTTCCTCAAGAGAGAAAATATCAATACCCAACTTTATATACTCAGACCTTTTTAGGGACATGCACTTAAGAAAACGATCAAGAGCATCCTACTCTGATACCATTGATCCAGATTATTTTCGGCACAAAATGAGGGTGGAGATATAATAAAGAAATGTACATATATATCTTAGATATCCAATCATATAACATAAATATATATTATATAATCAACCATAAACACAGAGATACAGTGATACACAATTTTTATTAATGAGCGAAATGTACAAAACTATAGAAATACAGAGTGAAAGACTCATTGGAATGGTGGCAACTTATCTCTGAGAAGAGATGTGACAGCTACTCACATTTGCAAGAAGATAATTAAAATGATACTCTAAAGTCATTTTTAACATAAATAAAATCCAAAACCCTAACCCCGAAAGATGAAAATCCAACAGTTTTATGGACCCCATTTTGGGTAATTTGGTGTATCAACTTCCTGGGGCGTAACGTTAGCATACAATCTCTGTTTGGGGTGCATGATAGCTCATTGGAAAGGTATAGTCAAGGAGATTCATTTTGGGGATTCAATTAGAGATGTGGGCCATCATTGAGGTGATCTATCCCCAAAACACTTTATTTAGGACCTCAAAATGGCCTTGGAAGTTTAGGAGCCAAAAAGCTGCTAAAAATAGTAAATTGCCAGAAGATTGTTTTGAGCCAGTTGGAATAGGTGGTTGGCCACAGATATCCACCTGGATCAATACTCCCTCCTTAAAAATCAATGGTATCCATTGGGTTGAGTTCCTGGGGGAGAGGGAAAAGCATTTGTTGAATCTGCATCTTGATGAGTTGCTTTCCTTGTTGGAGAAGCTGCACTGTTTAGATTATTGAAGGATTTCATGAACCCGTGGATTGAACGATTGGAAATTTTTAACCAATATGGCTACAGGATATGACTGTGTGTAGAAGGAATCCTTGAAGTTTTCTTCAATCTTGTCGAACTGCTTCTGCTGGATAGAAGGAGCTTGGAATGGGGCTAAAATGGTGTTCTTCTGTTTCTTTTGAACAAACTGTCAAGAAGCTGAATTTTGTAGTATGAGATACTACTTTGCGGCACTGTTTAGGTGGGACAGTAGTTGGAACTACCTATGGTATCTTGTATAGATGACCCCCTAGAGTAACAATGACACTACATGGTTGAGAATCATAAATATCAAGGTGCTTCCACATATATGGCTGGCCCAATAGAAAATTAGATACATCTAGTGGGGAAACATCACATAATACCTCATCCTTGAATGGATTGATGTTGTATGACAATCGAAACTGTTGGTTGACACAAAGGTCTCATCCCTGGCGAATCCACCCAATGTTGTATGGCTGCGGGTGTGGTGTTGTCGAAAATCCCAATTGTTTGAAAACCTCTACTAATATGAGGTTCTTCTGGCTTCCATTATCAACAATAAAATGCATTGGGGTTCCCTTCACCCACATCTATGAATGAAAAATGAGCTCCCCCTCTTAAGGATCTGTTGGTTCTTCTGGTTGAATTGTTGCATTCACGACAGTAGTAGTGGGGTTTACATCGATGATCTATATTCTACCAATATTTTCTTAATCAGATTCCAAATCAGGTTTCAGCTCCTTGATTTTGATCTCGACCACCAATGAATTTTTTGAGTGACATTCATCGATGTTGTAACAGGGGATTTTGTGGAAATCACACCATTTTCTAGTTTCCTTCTTCATATTTTTGTTACCCTTCTTTTCCTGTGGCTTGGACTATTTTTTTGAAGGATGGTTACGAGGCCCATCTTTACCATTCTTTGGTTGTTTTGGATTTTCATACCTGAACTCCCTCTTGGTCAAGTGCTTAAATTTCTACTCGATTTTAACAGCATATTGATAAGCAACACCAAGTGATGAGATGTCCAAAAAATCCATTTCAGTTTGAATGTATATGTGTAGAGCCCCATGGTATTTTAGAATGAAATGTTGCTGGAAGTCTTTGATACCCATCTTGTTGCGCAAGGTATGGAAGGTATTGGTGAAATCAAGCATTTCTTGGCTCCTCTATTGATATAGTGTGGTCCATCTCACATACTGGTCGTCGTAGTTTCCAATAGGGTAATATTATTCCTAGACCACATCCACAAAAAAATCCCAAGTGGGCTTAGCCCAATATATTCTAGAATCCTATGTGGAACTTTTCTCCTAGTAAGTTTTCCACCAATGTTTAACATGGGGGAGATCCTTAAGGAGTGTGAAGGTTATCTTTTCTCTGTCTGAGAAATTATGAACAAAGAAATAAACTTATGACAGATTTAACCATTTTTCTAGGGAATCTGCCTCTATCTTCCCTTCAAATACGAGAATATAAGAATTAACTTGTACCTTGAAAGTTGAGGTGCCTCCAAAGTTTCCACTTGATGAAGATGCATTGGTTTTTAATGGAAGACATTGAAGCACATGGGAAAAATTATCCATGATTTCGTCCCTCTGTCACTAGAGAGCTTGCTCAAGCAACAGATTAATAGAATCATCTGTACTGTCATTTTTATTTTATTCTACCATAGATGGTTTATTGGGCATGCAAGAGAGACTATTCTGAAGAGAGACAAGCTCAATGCTAAACTTTTTATACTCAGACCTCATCGGGGACATGCACTGAAAAAACGATCAAGACCAGACTGCTCTGATACCACTGATCCAGATTATTTTCAGCACAAAATGAGGGAAGATATATAATAAATAAATATACAGAGATATCTTAGATATCCAATAATATAACATAAATTTATATCAATGATGAAACCATAAACAAAGAGATACAATAATACACAATTTCTATTAATGAGCGAAATGTACAAAACAGTAGAAATACAGAGTGAAAGACTCGTTGGAATGGTGTCAGCTTATCTCTAAGATGAGAAGTGATGGCTACTAAAATTAGAAAGAATATGATTACATTGAGGCTCTAAATTCCTTTTTAACATAAAGAAAATCCAAAACCCTAACCCCAGAAGATGAAAAGCCATCAGTTTTGTGGACCCCATTTTGGGTAGTTTCATGTATCAATTTCCAGGGGGCGTAACTTTGGAATACGATCTTCGTTTTGGGCACATGATATCTCATTGGAAAGGTATCATCGAGTAGATTCATTTTTTGGGATCATTAAGAGCCTTTGGCCATATTATAGGTACTTGATCTCGAAAAATAATCATTTAGTCCCTCAAAATGGCCCCAGAAATTTAGGAACCAAAAAACTGCTAAAAATAGTAAATTGCCAGAAGATTGTTTTGAGCCAGTTGGAATAGGTGTGTGGCCACCAATATCCACCTGGATCAATCCTCCCTCCTTAGTAATAAATTTTATCCATTGCATTGAGTGCTAGGGGGAGAGGGAAACACATTTGTTGAATCTGCATCTTGATGAGTTGCTTGCCTTGCTAGAGAAGTTGTGTTGCTTAGCTTGTTGAAGGCTATTACGAACCTGTGGATGGAAGGGTTGGAACATTTTAAATTTTATGGCTACATGAGGTGACTATAAGCAGAAGGAATCCTTTATCTTTTCTTCAATCTTATCGATCTGCTTTTGGTGGACAAAAGGTTCTTCAATTCAGGCTACAATGGTGTTCTTTTGTTCAACTTTTGAACAGACTATGAAGAAGCTTAATTTTGCAGTATGATATACTACCTTGCAACACTGTTTAGGTGGAACAGTAGTTGGAACTACCTCTAGTATCCTGTAGAGATGACCCCATAGAGTAACAATGATATTACAGGGTCGAGACTCATAAATAACATGGTGCTTCCACATATATGGATGGATCAACATAACATCACATACATCCAGTGGGGAAACATCACATAATACCTCATCCTTGATAGGTTGGATGTTGTATGAAAATCGACACTATTGGGTTATATGGAGGTCTCATCCCTAGTGAAGCCACTCGATGTTGTATGGCTGCAGATGTGGTGTTGTCGACAATCCAAACTATTTGATGACCTCTGTTGATATGATGTTCTTCTGGATTCTTCTATCAAAAATAAAATGCAGTGTGTCCCCTTCAACCACATCTATGAATGAGAAAGCAACTCTCCCATTTTAGGATCTATTGGTTCTTCTAGTTGAATTTTTGTGGTCGTGACAATAACAGTGGTGTCTGCGTCGATGATTTGTATTCTACCATTATTTTCTGAATCATATTCCAAATGAGGGTTCATCTCCTTGTCTTTGATTTCAGCCACCAATGACTGTTTTGAGTGACATTAATCGGTGTTTTCCCAGGGGATTTTGTGGAAATCACACCATTTTCCAGTGTCCTTCTTCATCTTTATGTTACCCTTCTTTTCCTGTGGCTTGGACTAGTTTTGTGAAGGCTGATTGTGAGTGTCGTCTTTACCATTCTTTGGTTTTTGCAGATTTGTAGATCTGACCTCCCGCTTGTTCTGGTGCTTAAATTTTTGTTCGATTTTAACAACATATTGATAAGAAACACCCAGTGATGAGATGTCTAGAAAATCCATTACAGTTTGGATGTATCTATGTAGATCCCCAAGTTATTTTAGAACCAAATGTCGCTCGAAGTATTTGATACCAAGCTTGGTGCGCAAGGTCTAGAAGGTATTGGTGAACCCTTGAACTTCTTGGACCCTCTCTTGATGTAGTGTGGTCCATATCATGTACTGGTTGTCGTAGTTTCCAACAGGGTAATATTTTACCTTGACCGTATCCACAAAACAATCCCAAGTGGGCTTGACCCCATATATTCAAGTCTCCTCTTTGGAGATTTTATCCCAGTAATTTTCCACCAATGTTTGACATGGGGGAGTGACTTCATGAGTGCGAAGGTGATATTTTCCCTATTGGAGAAATTATGAATAGAGAAATAACATTCTAACAGATTCAACTATTTTTCTACAACATCCGCATCTATCTGTCCTTCAAATACAGGAATATCAAAATTAACTTGTACTTTGAAAGGAGAGGTTCCTCCAAAGTGGTCGCTTGATGAAGACATGCTGATTGTTATCAATAGGTGTTGAAGTATGTGGGAAAAATTCTCCATCATTTTGTCCCTATGTCGCGTGAGAGCTTGCTTAAGCAACAAATTAATAGAATCGTCTTCTCTGTCATTTTTATTTGCTTCCATCATTGAGGGTTTATTGGTTGTGCAAGAATGATTGTCCTCAAGAGATACAAGCTCGGTACCCAACTTGTGATACTCATACCTCATCAGGGACATGCACTGAAAAAATGATCAAGAGAAACCTGCTTTGATACAACTGATCCGGATTATTTTTGGCATGAAATGAGGGCGGAGATATAATAAAGAAATGTATAGAGATATATCAGATATCCAATAATATAACCTAAATATATATAAGAGATACAACCATAAAAACATAGATACAGTAATACACAATTTTTATTAATGAGCGAAATGTACAAAACTGTAGAAATACAGAGTGAAAGACTCATTGGAATGGTGGCAGCTTATCTCTAAGAAGATATGTGATGGATACTCACATTCGCAAGAATATGATAACAATGACACTATAAGGGACTTTTTAACATAAATAAAATCCAAAACCCTAACCCCGGAAGATGAAAAGCCAACAGTTTTGTGGACCTCCTTTTGGGTAGTTTGATGTATCAAATTCCCAGAGGCGTAACTTTGGCATACAATCTTTGTTGGGGCACATGATAGCTCGTTGGAAAGGTAACATCGAGGAGTTTCATTTTGGCAGCTCAATCAAATCCTTTGGCCATCATTGAGGTGCTCTATAATGAAAAAACTTCATTTAGGCACTCAAACTAGCCACAAAAGTTTACAAATTGAAAAACTGCTAAAAATAGAAAATTGCCAGAAGAATATTTTCAGTCAATTGGAATAGGTGAGTGGCCACTAATATCCATCTGGAGTCAATCCTCCCTCCTTAGGAATAAATAGTCTCCATTGCGTTGAGTTCCTTATGGAGAAGTAAAATAATTTGTTGAATCTGCATCATGATGAGCTGCTTTCCTTGCTGAAAATGTTGCGTTGATTAACTTGTTGAAGGCTATCACGAACCTATGGATGGAAGGGTTGGACCTTTTTAACCAGTCTATATACATGAGATGACTGTGTGCATAAGGAATCCTTGTTATTTGCTTCAACCTTGGTGACCTACTTCTGTTGGACATAAGGTGCTTGGACTGAGGCTATAGTGGTATTCTTTTGTTCATATTTTGAACAGATTGTGAAGAAGATGAATTTTTAGTATGAGATACTACCTTACGGAGCTGCTTAGGTGGGAAATTAGTTGGAACTACCTCTATTATCCTATAGATATGACCCCCCATAGTAATAATGACACTATGGGATCGAGACTAATAAGTAGCATGACAGTTCCACATATATGGCTGGCCCAATAGAACATCACATACATCCAGTGGGGAAACATCAAATAATACTTCATCCTTGAAGGGATGGATGCCATATGAAAATCAACACTATTGGTTGACACGCAGGTCTCATCCCTGGAGAAGCCACCCAATGTTGTATGGCTACGGGTGTGGTGCTTTCAACAATCCCAACTATTTGACGACCTTTACTGAGATGAGGTTCTTCTGGCTCCCTCTATCAAAAATAAAATGAAGCAGGGTCCCCTTTACCCACATTTGTGAATGAAAACGGTGCTACCCCTCTTCATAATCTATTGGTTCTTCTGGTTGAATTGTTGTGGTCACGACACTAGAAGTGGGGTCTGCGTCGATGATCTGTCATCTGCCTATATTTTCTTAATCAGATTCAAAATCAAGGTTCAGCTCCTTGTATTTGATCTTGGCCACCAATGACGTTTTTGAGCGACATTCATCAGTGTTGTAAAAGGGGATTTTGTGGAAATCATATTGTTTTCCAGTGTCCTTCTTCATATTTTTTTACCCTTATTTTCATGTGGATTGGACTATTTTTTTGAAGGCTAGTTGTGAGGGTTGTCTTTACCATTCTTTGGTTGTTGCGTATTTTCATACCCAAACTACGGCTTGTTCTGGTGCTTAATATCTACTCAATTTTAACAACATATCGATAAGCAACACCCTGTGATGAGATGTCAAGAAAATTCATTTTAGTTTGAATGTATATGTGTAGAGCCCCACAATATTTCAAAACAAAATGTCACTCGGAGTCTTTGATACCCATATTGGTGCACAATGTATGGAAGGTATTGGAGAACTCAAAAATTGCTTGGCCCCTCTGTTGATGCAGTGTGGTCCATCTCATGTACTAGTCATCGTAGTTTCCAACAGGGTAATATTATTCCTAGACCGCATCCAGAAAAAAAACCCAAGTGGGCTTGGCCCCATATATTCCAGACTCCTCTGTGGAAATTTTCTCCCAGTAAGTTTTCCACCAATGTTTGACATGGGGGAGATCCTTAAGGAGTGCGAAGGTTATCTTTTCCCTATCAGAAAAATTATGAACAAAGAAATAACCTTCTAGCACATTTAACCATTTTTCTAGGGAATCTGCATCTATCTTTCCTTAAAATATGGGAATATCAAAATTAGTTTGTACCTTTAAAGGTGATGTGCCTACAAATTTGTCGCTTGATGAATACATGTCATTTTTTATTGGCAGGTGTTGAAGGATGTGGGAAAATTTCTCCATCATTTTGTCCCTCTGTCGCGTGAGAGCTTGCTCAAGCAACAGATTAATAAAATCATCTACTCTATTGTTTTTCTTTTCTTCCGCCATGGAGGGTTTCTTGGGAATGTGAGAGTGATTTTACTCAATAGAGACAAGATCGATACCCAAATTTATATACTCAGACCTTGTCAGGGACATGCACTGAAAAAAACAATTAGGATCAACTTGCTTTGATATCACTGATCCAGATTATTTTCAGCATGAAATGATGGAGGAGATATAATAAATAAATGCATAGAGATATCTCAGATATCCAATAATATAATAGAAATATATATCAGTGATGCAACCATAATCACAAAGATAAAGTAATACACAATTTCTATTAATGAGCGAAATGTACAAAACTATAGAAATACAGAGTGAAAGACTCACTAGAATGGCAAAAACTTATCTCTGAGAAGAGATGTGAGAGATACTCACATTTGCAAGAATATGATTAGAATGAGGCTCTAAAGGATTTTTTAACATAAATAATATCCAAAAACCTAACCCCTGAAGATGAAAAGCCAACAGTTTCGTGGACCCCGTTTTGGGTAGTTTGGTGTATCAACTTCTCGAGGGTGTGACTTTGACATACAATCTCTGTTTTGGGAGAAAAATAGTTCGTTGGAAAGGTATAATAGAGGAGATTCATTTTGGGGGCTCAGTCAGAGCCTTTTTCCCTCATTGAGGTGATTTCTCCCCCAAAAAAATCATTTAATCCCTTAAAATGGCCTCAGAAGTTTAGGAACCAAAAAACTGCTAAAAATAGTAAATTCCTAGAAGACTGTTTTGAGCCAATTGGAATAGGTGGGTGGCCACCAATATCCACCTGGATCAATCCTCCCTCCTTAGGAATAAATTATCTCCATTGCATTGAGTGTTAGGGGGAGAGGGAAAAAAGTTTGTTGAATCTACATCTTGATGAGCTTCTTACCTTGTTAGAGAAGTTGTGTTTCTTAGCTTTTTGAAGGCTGTCACAGACCTGTGGATGGAAGGGTTGGACCTTTTTAACTAGTCTGGCTACATGAGGTGATTGTGTGCAGAAGGCATCCTTGCACTTTTCTTCATTCTTATCAACCTGCTTCTAGTGGAAAAAAGGTGCTTGGATTGAGACTACAATGATGTTATTTTGTTCAACTTTTGAACATACTGTGAAGAAGCTTAGTTTTGAATTATGAGATATTACCTTGCGGCACTGTTTAGGTGGGGGAGTAGTTGGAAATACTTCTATTATCCTGTAGAGATGACCCCCCAGAGTAACAATGACACTACGGGGTCGAGACTCATAAATAGCATGGCGCTTCCACATATATGGCTAGCCCAATAGAACATCACATACATCAAGTGGGGAAACATCACATAATACCTCATCCTTGAAGGGATGGATGTCATATGAAAATCAACACTATTTTCTAACATGGAGGTCTCGTCCCTTAAAAATCCACCCAATGTTGTATGGCTGTGGGTGTGGTGTTTTTGACAATCCCAACTATTTGATGATCTATGTTGATATGAGGTTCTTCTAGATTCCACTATCAACAATAAAATGTAGCGGGGTCCCCTTCACCCACATATGTGAATTAAAATGGCATTCCCCTCTTCAGGATCTGCTGGTTCTTCTCGTTGAATTGTTCTGGTCGCAACAATAGCAGTGGTGTCTCCATCGATGATATGTCTTCTACCATTATTTTTTGAATCATATTCCAAATCAAGGTTAGGCTCCTTGTCTTTGATTTTGACCACCAATGACTGTTTTGACCGACATTAATCAGTGTTGTCCCAGGGGATTTTGTGGAAATCGCACCATTTTCCAGTGTGCTTCTTCATCTTTTCATTACCCTTCTTTTCCTGTGGCTTGGACTAGTTTTATGAAGGCTATTTGTGAGGGTCGTCTTTACCATTCTTTGTTTGTAGTGGATTTTCAGACCCAAAATCCCACTTGTTATATTGCTTAAATTTTTTCTCGAGTTTAACAACATATCGATAAGAACCACCCAGTGATGAGATGTCCAGAAAATCCATTTTAGTTTGGATGTATTTGTGTAGAGCCCCACATTATTTCAGAACCAAATGTCACTTTGATCCTTTGATACCCATCTTGGTGTGCAAGGTCTGGAAGGTATTGGTGAACTCAGAAACTTCTTGGCCCCTCTCTTGATGTAGTGTGGTCCATCTCATGTACTAGTCATCGTAGTTTCCAACATGGTAATATTGTTCCTTGACTGCATCCACAAAACAATGCCAAGTGGGATCAGCCCCATATATTTCAAACTCCTATGTGGAACTTTGATCCCAGTAAGTTTCTCACCAATGTTTGACATGGGCAAGAGCCTTAAGGAGTGTGAAGGTGATATTTTCCTTGTCAGAGAAATTATGAACAAAGAAATAACCTTCTAGCAGATTTAACCATTTTTCTAGGGCACATGTATCTATTTGTCCTTCAAATATGGGAATATGAAAATTAACGTGTACCTTGAAAGGAGAGGTTCCTCCAAAGTGGTTTCTTGATGAAGACACACTGGTTGTTATTGGCAGGCGTTGAAGGATGTTGGATAAATTCTCCATCATTTCATCCCTCTCTTGTGTGAGAGCTTGTCAAGCAACACATTAATAGAGTCATTTGCTCTGTCATTTTTATTTTATTCCACCATGGAGGGTTTATTGGGAGTGTGAGAGAATTTTTATTTAGGAGAGACAATCTCGAGACCCAAATTTCTATACTTAGACGTCGTCGGGGACATGCATTGAAAAAAATAATCAAGAGCAGCCTGCTCTGATACAACTGATCTGGATTATTTTCGGCATGAAATGTGGGCGTAGATATAATAAAGAAATGTACACATATATCTCATATATCCAATAATATAAAAAATATATATATCATATATGCAACCATAAATACACAGATACAGTAATACACAAAATCTATTAATGAACAAAATGTACAAAACTGTAGAAATACAAAGTGAAATATTCGTTGGAATGGTGGAAGCTTATCTCTGAGAAGAGATGTGAAAAATAATCATATTCACAAGAAGATGATTACAATGAGACTCTAAATTCATTTTTAACATAAATAAAATCCAAAACCCTAACCCCCGAAGATGAAAAGCCAATAGTTTTTTGGAACCCGTTTTGGGTAGTTTGGTGTATCAACTTCCTAGGGTCGTAACTTTGGAATACAGTCTTCGTTTGGAATGCATGATAGCTCATTTGAAAGGTATTGTCGAGGAGATTAATTTTAGGGTCTCAATCAAAGGCTTTATCCCTTGGTGAAGTGCTTGATCCCGAAAAAAATTCTTTTACGCCCTCAAAATGGCCCTGAAAGTTTAGGAACCGAAAAACTGCTAAAAATAGTAAAATGCCAGAAGACTGTTTTGAGCCAGTTGGAATAGGTGGGTGGCCACCAATATACACCTATATCAATCACCCCTCATTAGGAATCAATTGTATCCATTTCATTTAGTTCCCAAGGAGACGAAAAAATGTATGTTGAATTTGCATCTTGATGAGCTGCTTGCCTTGTTGGAGAAGTTGAACTGCTTAGCTTGTTGAAGGCTTTCATGAACCTATGGATAGAAGGGTTGGACATTTTTAACTATTCTATCTACATGCGGTGAATTTGTGTAGAATAAATCCTTGTGTTTTGATTCAATCTTATCGATTTTCTTCTGTCGGACAAAAGGTGCTTGGACTGAGGCTACAGTGGTGTTCTTTTGTTCAACTTTTGAAGAGACCATGAAGAAGATATATTTTGCGGTATGAGATACTACCTTGTGACATTGTTTAGGTGGGACAGTAGTTGTGACTACCTATGGTATCCTTTAGAGATGACCCCCAAAAGTAACAAGGAAACTATGGGGTCGAGACTCATAAATAGCATGACACTTCCACATATATTGTTGGCCCAACATAACATCACATACATCCAGCGGAGAAAAATCACATAATAACTCATCCTTGAAGGGATGGATGTCATATGAAAATTGACACTATTGGCTGACGTGGAGGTATCGTCCCTTGCCTAGCCACCCAATGTTGTATGGATACATGTGTGGTTTTGTCGACAATCCCAACTATTTGATGACCTATTTTGAGATGAGGTTCTTATGTCTTCCACTATCAACAATAAAATGCAGCGGGGTCCCTTTAACCCACATCTGTGAATGAAAAAGGCTCTCCCCCTCTTCAGGATCTACATGTTCTTCTAGTTGAATTGTTGTGGTCACGACAATAGCAGTGGGGTATGCGTTGATGATCTATCTTGTACCAGTACTTTCTTAATCATATTCCAAATTAGGGTTCGACTCATCTTTGATTTCAACAACCAATGATTTTTTTGAGAGACATTCATCAGTGTTGTGCCAGGGGATTTTGTGGAAATTGCACCATTTTCTAGTGTCCTCCTTCGTATTTCCATTACCCTTCTTTTCCTATGGCTTGGAATGGTTTTCTGAAGGATGGTTTTGAGGGCCTTATTTACCATTCTTTGGTTGTTTCAGATTTGCAGAAACAAACCCCCGCTTATTTTAATATTTTCTCAATTTTAGCAACATATTGATAAGCAACACCCAGTGATGAGATGTCCAGAAAATCCATTTTAGTTTGGATGTATCTATGTAGAGCCCCATGGTATTTCAGAACCAAATGTCACTCGAAGTCTTTTATACCTAGCTTGGTGGACAAGGTCTGGAAGGTATTGGTGAACTATGTCATTTCTTGTCCCCTCTCTTTACGTAGTTTGGTCCATCTCATGTACTGGTTGTCGTAGTTTCCAATAGGGTAATATTGTTCCTTAACTGTGTTGTAACCTAGGTATGCACCCTTACCCCTCCTCTCTCATTTCCATATACCTTTGTCGAATTTTTCCTCTTCTGGTTGATAAAGTTGGTTTCCCATATGTTAAATGACCTGGTTTCCATTATTGGATTGTTTGACTAATTCTTCATGCCGAATTATTTATAATTTCCTTGAAAGATAATTGCATGCCTGGTTTGAGTTTGAAATACTAGTCATCATGTTTTCCACTAATTGAACATGCAACAAGCCCACCAAGCATTTCTTGTGCACAAGAGACATCAAGGTCCGCCAATTCCTTTGTATTCACAGTAAGCAACCATGAGAAAAAGTGCATCATTCAAAGCAATCCATTTCGGGATTGAAATACAAGAAAACAAACGGGTTCAATTTTTAGTCATCAGATCAAGCAAAGATTAAATCATGACCGTTAGATCTCATTGGAGAGAGATCGATGGTGGGGAGGTATTGTGGGGATAGGGAAGGAAATTAAAGTTTGTGAAAGTTGTGAGCCTGCAATCACTCAGGATCGTTTATCTTCAAGAAGAGGACACGTGGAGGCAGATCTCTCACTTCAGAGATACGACACTCTGGAGGATTGTAAGAAATATGCATTGAAAACTCTCGAAGCCTGAACTCCTGAAGTGAATCTCGGTCGTCCAAAACAAGAGGACACATGGAGGTGGATATATCACTTTGGAGATACAACACTTCAAAGGGTTGTGTGAGCAAGTAGAAGAAAACTCTCGAAGCCTGAACTCCCGAAGTGATTCTCGACCATCCAAAACAAGAGGACACATGGGGGTAGATCTAACACTTTGGAAATATGACACTTCAGAGTATTGCGCGAGCAAGAAGAATAAAAATTCCAAATCCTGAACTCCTGAAGTGAATCTTGACCATACAAAACAAGAGGAAACGTGGAGGTAGATCTCTCACTTTGGAGATATGACACTCTAGAGGATTGTTATAACTATGCATTGAAAAGACCTGAAGCTCGAACTCTCAAATTAATTGTGGACCATTGATCTCAAATCAATGAGGATGGTTGATCTTTGCAGCAGGTAAGAAAGGAATATCTCCCAAATCCTAAAGTCCTGAAGTCTCGAGAGCCTTCAACATCAACCGGGCTCATACTACTTCGAGATATTTCCAAGCACAACATTCATAAACTCTCGAAGCCCGAAGTCTCGAGAGCCTTCCACATCAAATGGTCTCGTACTACTCCCGAAGTTATACAAAATTTTCATCTAAATTGACGCCATCGCTAAATCATATAGGGAGTTCTAATATGGAAAACAGATAGAACTTTAGCAGGGGCGTTAAAGTAGCAGGGTCACCCAAATCACAGATTGCAATAAGATCGACGACCACACTTTATTGCAGGGATGGAAAATGCTTGAATGTTAACATCCTTGAGCGGTCCTGCAATCAAAACCATGGTATTGTTAGAGAGGTCAATGGTATCTTGTGGGGGATTATGGTGGTCAGAGCAGTGTGGACCCAAACCACCCTTGACAACTTCCGCAATCATGTGCATATATGACGTCAGGTCACCATGTCACTCCGAGAGATTTTCACGCTACACATCTAGCTGTCTCCAGTGGCCCCCAACAATGTGCGTGCACACCATGATCAATGTAGAACTCAAATATGTCACTTTGAATCAGTTTTTCCATAGTCTCAGTTCATTTCAGCGCTTGCATCAGTCCAGTTTCATCGCTAGTGTCAGTTTTCAATTATTCGGTTCAAGACTTTGCTTAGTTTAAAGCATAATAAGTTGTCTTCTATGTGTGATAAGAACCACTATTTTTTATTAAGTCAAGTGTGAAGTATACATTTCTATACTCCAACAGTGTTTTAGTCAAGTTAATTAGTCGTTCTACAATTGTTAATATAGAGTTAAGTCTCGGTCCCAGATGGACAAGAGCCTCTGCAACTCTGATAAATATGCAGTTTTTGTATGTTTTGGGGGGTTCAATTTTTGGGAAAGGATAAAAATACATCAGACTGGTTGGACCTGTTCTATGCACAGATTAAAGATCTCTACCTGGGGAGTATACTCTTGATGACAATGTTTTGTTCAAATCTTCATGTGTTTTTATCTTATCTTGAATGCAGTTTTGATTTGTGTAAAGTACATTTCATTTCCTTTAGCTATTGTATAACTTGTCTTTATTGATATGAAACCTGTTAAAACAACTAATGCTTGGTGAATATTTGTTTTTATTGCAACCCGTGGGAGCAATTGCATTTTTTTATACATGTTTAATGTCTTGAAATGATATTTGAAGTATTGAACTTCTTGCAACAGATTATTCATTGAGTAATTTGTTGTTTCCCTTTGTCTTTTATTATTTCACTTGTCTGTCATTAGTGTGCAACCATCCAAGGAGGACCCTCATCCATATCATTTTTACAACTCAACCATGCTCCTGTCTTGGTAAAAACAACCATCTAACTGACCCCAAAAACAAAATTATCAAAAGAATAATCATCTCAAAACTTGAGGTGGCCTAGCTTTTCCCTTTAGTAGTCAGGTGCAGACTTTAGGACCAACAAACCACATCCACAAAAAAATCTCAAGTGGACACGACCCCATATATTCCATACTACTCTATGGAAATTTTCTCCCAATACATTTCCCACCAATGTTTGACATGGGGGAGAGCCTTAAGGAGTGCGAAGCTGATCTTTGCCCTCTCGGAGAAATTATGAACAGAGAAATAACCTTCTAGCACATTTAACCATTTTTCTAGGGCATCCGCATCGATTTGTCCTTCAAATAAAGGAACATCAAAATTAAATTGTACCTTGAAAGGGGAGGTGCCTCCAAAGTGGTCATTGGATGAAGATGTGTCAGTTGTTATTGGTAGGCATTGAAGAATGTAGGAAAATTTCTCAATCATTTCTTCCCTCTATCACGTGAGAGCTTGCTAAAGAAACAGATTAATAAAATCGTCTACTCTGTTGTTTTTCTTTTCTTATGCCATGTAGGGTTTCTTGGGCATGCGAGAGCAATTTTACTCAAGAGAGAAAACCTCAAGACCCAACTTTCTATGCTCATACCTTGTCAGGGACATGCACTGAAAAAAATGATCAGGAGCAGCCTGCTCTTATACCACTAATCCAGATTATTTTCAGCACGAAATGAGGGAAGATATATAATAAAGAAATGTATAGAGATATATCAGATATCCAATAATATAACAAAAATATATATGATATATTCAACCATAAACACATAGATAAAGTAATACACAAAATCTATTACTAAGCAAAATGTACAAAACTGTAGAAATACAGAGTGAAAGAAACGTTGGAATGGTGACAACTTATCTCTTAGAAGAGATGCGATGGATACTCACATTCGTAAGAGGATGATTACAATGAGGCTCTAAAGTAATTTTTAACATAAATAAAATCCAAAACCCTAACCCTAAAAGATGAAAATCCAACAGTTTTGTGGACCCCGTTTTGGGTAGTTTGGTGTATCAACTTCCTTGGGGCGTAACTTTGTCATACGATCTTTGTTTTTGGAGAACAATATCTAGTTGGAAAGGTATCATCAAGGATATTCATTTTGGGGGATCATTCAAATCCTTTGGCTATAATTGAGGTGCTCAATCCAAAAAAAAAAAATCATTTAGGCCCTCAAAATGGCCCCAAAAATTTAGAACCGAAAAACTGGTAAAAATAGTAAATTTCCAGAAGACTGTTTTGAGACAATTGGAATAGGTGGCTATCCACTGATATCTACCTAGATGAATTCTCCCTCCTTATGAATAAATGTTCTCGATTACGTTGAGTACTCGGGGGAGAGGGAAAAGTGTTTGTTGAATCTACATCTTGATGAGATGCTTTCCTTCCTAGAGAAGTTATGTTTCTTAGCTTATTGAAGGCTGTCATGAAACTGTGGATGGAAGGGTTGGACCTTTTTAACCAGTCTAGATACATGATATGATTTTTCTTAGAAGGAATCCTTATGCCTTTCTTCAATCTTTTCAACCTACTTTTGCTGGACACATGGTGTTTGGACTGAGGCTATAGTGGTGTTCTTCTATTCAGCTTTTGAACAGACCGTGAAGAAGCTAAATTTTGTAGTATGATATAATACCTTGCGGCATTGTTTAGGTGGGAGAGTAGTTGGAACTACTTATGATATCATTTAGAGATAACTCCCCAGATTAACAATGACACTACGAGGTCGAGACTCATAAATAGCATGGAACTTTCACATATATGGTTGGCCCAACAGAACATCACATACATCCAGTGGGACAATATCACATAATACCTCATTCTTGAAGGGCTAGATGTCGTATGAAAATTGACATTGTTGGCTGACATGGAGGTCTCATCCCGAGTGAAGCCACCCAATGTTGTATGGATGTGGGTGTGGTTTTGTCGGCAATCCCAACTATTTGACGAAATCTTCTTAGATGAGGTTCTTTTGGCTTCCACTATCAATAATAAAATGATGCGGGGTCCCCTTCACCGAAATCTGTGAATGAAAAATGTGCTCCCCCTCTTTAGGATCTACTAGTTCTTCTGGTTGAATTGTTGTGGTCGCAACAATAGTAGTGGGGTCTGCGTCGATGATCTCTATTCTACCCATATTTTCTGAATCATATTTCAAATTAGGGTTCGGCTCCTTGTCTTTGATATCGACCACCAATGATTTTTTTGAGTGACATTCATCGATGTTGTTCCATGTTCTTTTGTAGAAATCACACCATTTTCGAGTGTCCTTCTTCATATTTTTGTTACCCTTATTTTCCTGTGGCTTGGACTATTTTTATGAAGGCTTGATGGGAGGGTCATCTTTACCATTATTTGGTTGTTGTGTATTTGTAGACCCAAACTCCCACTTTTTTTGGTGCTTAAATTTCCACTTGATTTTAATAGCATACCAATAAGAAACACCCAATGATGAGATGTCCAAAAAATCCATTTCAGTTTGGATGTATCTATGTAGATCCCAACGATATTTCAAAACTAAATATCTCTTAGAGTCTTTGATACCTATCTTGGTGTGCAAGGTATGGAAGGTATTGGTGAAATATGACACTTTTTGGCCCCTCTCTTAATGCAGTTTGGTCCATCTCATGTACTAGTCGTCGTAGTTTCCAACAAGGTAATATTGTTCCTTGACTGCATCCACAAAAAATCCCAAGTGGGATCAACCCCATATAGTCTAGACTCCTATGTGGAAATTTCTCCCAATAATTTTCCTACCAATTTTTGACATGGGGTAGAGCCTTAAGAAGTGCGAAGATGTTCTTTTCCCTGTCGGAGAAATTATGAACAGAGCAATAACCTTCTAGCATATTTAACCATTTTTCTAGGGCATCCTCATCTATCTTTCCTTCAAATACGAGAATATAAAAATTAAATTGTATCTTGAAAGGTGAGGCACCTCCAAAGTGGCCGCGTGATGAAGACATGTTAGTTATTATTGACATGCGTTGAATGATGTGGGAAAACTTCTCCATCATTTCACCCCTCTGTTGCATGAGATCTTTCTCAAGAAACAGATTAATAGAATCATATGCTATGTCGTTTTTATTTTCTTATGGAATGGAGGGTTTCTTGGGCGTGCGAGAGCGATTTTACTCAAGAGAGACAATCTCGAGACCCAACTTTCTATACTCATACCTCGTCAGGGACATGCACTAAAAAAAAAATGATCAAGACTAGTCATCTTTGATACCACTGATCTGTATTATTTTCGGCAAAAAAAGAGGGAGGAGATCTAATAAAGAAATGTAAAGAGATATCTTAGGTATCCAATAATATAAAATAAATATATATCAAATATGCAACCATAAACACAAAGATACAGTAATACACAGTTTATATTAATGAGCGAAATGTACAGAACTGTAGAAATACCGAGTGAAAGACTCGATGGAATGGTGGCAACTTATCTCTGAGAAGGGATGTGATGGATACTCAAATTTGCAAGAAGATAATTAATGAGGATCTAAATTCATTTTTAACATAAATAAAATTCAAAACCCTAACCTCGAAAGATGAAAAGCCAATCGTTTTGTGGACCTTGTTTTGGTTAGTTTGGTGTATTAACTTACCAGAGGCGTAACTTTGGCATATGATCTCCTTTTGGGGCGAACGATAGCTCGTTGGAAAGCTACCGTCAAGGACATTTATTTTTGGGGCTGAATCAGAGGCAATGGCTATTATCAAGGTAATACATCCCAAAAAAACTTCATTTAGGACCTCAAAATGGCCCTGGAAGTTTAGGAACAGAAAAACTGTTAATAATAGTAAATTACCAAAAGACTGTTTTGAGCCAGTTGGAATAGGTGGGTAGCTACCGATATCCACCTAAATTAGTACAGAAGTTAAAATATCAAAGAGACCATATAATAGAAACTTCATTACATGTCATTGAAATTTATGAAAGACCATTTAAAAAGGCTGATGAGGAGGACATGGAAAATGTTGAAAAATTCATAAACACCATTTTGGATGATATATTGACAAACACCTATGCATTTCTCCAACTCAAGCTTATAACTGGATGGAGAAATCAGGATGAGTTATTTTATCTAGGTGTCATTGGTAGAGAAATTCATAAGCAAGTTATTAACAAACTCAAATAGAAGTGGTTTGGCGTCTATCTCACTCAAGAGAATAGATGGAAAAGAAAGATTGGTATGTACAAGAATAAACAACAAGAGATAGAAAATAAGCTTCAAGATGCTTGTTCTCTAGGACTAGAGGGACTACTCTATAGAGATTCTTCTCAAATCCATCTTATCTACCTATGTGATAGATGGACACAATTTAGGATTAAACAATTAGAAAATGGAAGAATTCATAAGATTGTAACTCCCAAAGATTTTATAACAACCTTTCTCTAGGTGGAAGATCATGACAAAAACTTGCTTTGTGAATTACACTTGTTTAATTTTGTGATACCATACGATACCCATTGGAATCCAAACCCTTTTGTGGGGGATGTCTAACTTAGGGATTTTAATTCTTTGATTTATGGTTTGGTACAATGGAGGGTTTCACATGACTCTTATACTCATGTAGAATTTAATTCAAGTTTAATAGTAAGGGAGGAATACCCCATACCTGGTGTAATTATTGAGGATTATAAGGACTTACTTTAAGATCCAACGAACTCTGAAATATTTAGAGTGCATAGACAATAGGCCATCACAAATCACCAAGAAGTGGCACAAGGTCATTCGTTGCAAGCCTTGTTGGCTTCTCATGACATCTGGAACACACTTCCAAATCCTTTAAGGAATAGAATCCCTACTAGTTATCCACATTTTGAGCTTTCTTTGTCTAGAGTTTCTCTGTACATTAATTCCATGAATAATCTTGGGAACCAATTATTAATATGTGACTTATAATTAAGTTCCCATTAATATGGTATCCAAATCAACAATATAGAGCCATATTTCAATGGAAGAACATGGAGGAGATAACTCTTTTGAGGCAGAATGAAAAAAACTTGGGTTTCTATCCTAGGCTAGATTTTGTGAATCCAACCTACAATTGGAAAACAATACACCTTAGGGTTCTTGAGGATGAGCATGAGGTTGCATGAGGCCATGCAAAGAACTAGGAAGGGGGGAATGTTAGGACCAGGAATTGATACATTTTTTACTTCATTTTTATAATGTTTTGATCCTCTAAAAGCCTAAATTAATCCTTCTACATGCCATTTCTTACCCATCCTATCCATATAGCATACAAAGGTAATATGGATTAAGCTTTGTATATT
The DNA here is from genome assembly GCA_010110895.2 of Picea sitchensis. Lineage (NCBI taxonomy): Eukaryota > Viridiplantae > Streptophyta > Pinopsida > Pinales > Pinaceae > Picea > Picea sitchensis. The sequence continues at coordinate 94,818 of SNQJ01S0045562.1, forward strand.
TTTCTTTTTTATATAATAAAATTAGAACAAATTTATGATTTTTTGATTTGATAAAGATAAAGGGTGCTAACCATGAGTCTCAAAGAAATATTCAAATATATTACAAGTTTTGTTTTTAGAATGAAGCATTGGAAGAGGGTTTTTCAGGGCTTAATGGAAACTAGATTTAAAGAAATAAAGTCAACTTCAGCATGGCATAGCTAGACAAGGGAGAAGAGGGAATAGAATACAATTCGAGATCACTAATGGTTGCCCATGAATTTCTCCCTTGAAATTAGTAGGTTGTTGGCATATTTTTATTATTTAGACTGTACATATTGTTTAGAAATGCATTTTCAGTGTCTAAGGACAATGGTTATGCATCCTTAGCTTGAGGGTAATTGTAAATGTAAACTGTTGGGTTTGATTCTCATTTGAATCTATAAAAAAACCCACTTGCATTATGATATTAGTTAACCAGAAAATAGAGGTATAACCTATGTTTTGAAGTGTGAGTACTGTTGTAAACATTATGTGACCAAATTTGGGAGTTTTTCAATATAAATATGTTCTTCTAGTCTCAATTCAAACTTGTGAATAATTTGTAGTGTTGTAGCAATTGTGTTTCTAATGTACCTAGTTGAAGGAGGGTCCACTTCAAAGAGGTACTTTGTTTTCGTTTTGCATAGTTAGATTTCTACTTTAGTTATTTAATTATGTACTATGTTCTTCCATGTATATATACTCTGTTTTATTTTAAATTATAGATTTTATTTATTGTATGTGAATATTTTAAATGGTAGCTACCAAATTTCCTTCTGTACTTTGTTTGATATTGGTTTATGAAAGATAGAGTTAGAAGTTGGAATGAAATGATTATAATTTCAAGTTTCACTCCTAGAGCATTATTGGGAACCTTAAAAACCCATGAATAGGGAAGCCAACAATCAAACTCAAATAATAAAGGTAGTTCCTTTATTTGATTTTGAATTGAAAGGTTTTGGTTTTAATAGACATTCATATTAACTCAAGATAAACTAGTCAATCTATATATTCTCAATTCCTTGCAAATGGAATTTGTGTCTTGTAAGTTTAAAAAAGAACCATGTGTTGATAGTTAAATGAAGCCCCACAATAGTTGTGTTTAGATCAACATATTTTAGTGCTATCAACTAGGTCGTACACAATTATTGGGGGCGATTTGGAGGTTGTATGTGGGTCATACAATCTATATGTGGCTCATGAAGGATGCCCCTCATCTCCTTGAGGCCATACGATTTGCGACTGAGTACATTTAGGGATGTGTTGGGATATGTGTTGAGTCATGGACTTTGTTTGTTAAGAATTTAATAAGACCATCATGTTATTAAATTGTTCTTTCATCAAAATCTCTTTGTAAACTTTGTAATAAGTATTTAATTGTTTCTTTGGCAAAGTTGAGGAAATGTCCAAAAATTCAATTGGAATTTGAAGCAAACCATTGTGATAGTTGGCCTTCCAAGGTAGAAAATTAAAAATGAAGGTTGTGGATGAAAATGGCATTTTATGGAAGAGAAGAGAGAAAATACCAAGAGGAAGTGAAGAAGGGAATTTCTAGAGGGGAAAGCTCTAAGAGGTATTCATCTCAAAGATCATAGAAAAAGGGAGACATTGTCCCTAGACATGCATGAGAAAATACTATTGTTGACTTCAATCCACCTATAAATTTGTCTTTTCTAGTGAGTAACAATCCATAAGGTTTTCTATACATGGCTCACCCTTTTTTTAATCAATTCCTCTTAATGAAAACCCCTAGAACCTAGTTTTCCCATTTGTATTTCGACTGAAAAAATTCTATGTTGTCTCATGGTATTAATGGATTTGTACACTTGATGTAGTTTTTTTTTAATGTATTCTTGCATTTGATGTAAAACACAAGAACTATAACAGAGTTATATTGTAATCCTAGATCTATTCATTGGTGTAGATGATTTATTGAGGGATGGAATTGGTTGAATGTAATGTTGGTTCATTGTTTAACCACATTCTATAGCCAATGTTGCAATTGCTTCTTGGTGGGTGTTTATTATTTTGTGGTGGGTTTATAAAAGTACACATTATTTCAATTAGTTCTATGACCATACACTAAAACATTGTTGTATTCACCCATTATCCAAATATTTTATCACTAGAATGACAACTACAATGTTACCACATATCTTCCATTAAATTCATAGAGAGCAATTGCATGTTGAGATCATATTTGAAGAGCCTCTACTGAATATATTCCAAGTAGTGAACCAAATATGAAATAAAACCATTATTGTTTATTCCTATTAGTTATTAGCAATGGAGAGCATCATTTATTTCCATAGAGATCCATGTTGAAGAAATGTATAGGCCATTTATGGATCATAAGGTATCAAAGTAGGTTCGTCGGAGACCTTGAAGCAACTACCATGGGAAAATATTGAAGAGAGAGAAGCTAGAAGAGTTGAGAGAATTCAATAGGAAAACACAAGAGGAAAGTTGGTATTGGATATAGTAAGTGGATGAGATGGAAAAAGAACTTGAAAATGCTAGGATTGCTTCACCACCATGAGGGAAACATTAGATAGGAGAATATTGTAGCTCTTGCAATTAGAGGAGAAATTTTCTCAACTACATAATTGGCAAGAGGAGAGGTTCACCATAGAGACTACTTAGCTATACCAATATTTGGCAGTGTATGAAGAGACCTTGATGAAGCTATAAGAATATATAGAAGAGACGAGGAAAGCACATTTTGTTTCCACTATAGAAGAAAACACCATGATGAAATCAAACATGGTAAAGTAACCTTCAAAGACCCTTCCTCAAGATATTTTTGGTGACTTTGAAAATCATACTAGAGGCATTGGTTTGAAGCTCACGAGGCAAATGAGATATGATGGCCAAGGGCTAGGAAATGAAGGTCAAAGGATTTTGATCCCCATTGTAGCTCAATAGATGTGGAAGCATGAAGTTATAGATGTATTTATCAATAATACAACACAAGTTTAGTTCAAACCACCTTCATCAAGGCAAGATGAACCAAAAAAGAATCCATTCCCATGGAAGAAAAGGGAGTTGGAAAATGAGTGTGTAACATGTTGGATTACTGAGAGGGGGGGTGAATCAGTAATAGAGAAATTTAATCATTTTTCACCATAAAATGAAAGTGTTATATCAATGTAGCATTATCAACTAATAGTTGCAGAGTAAATAAACAATGAACAAATGAACAATCATACACATACATAGTACACCCGTTTTTACATGGAAACCCAAAGCGGGAGAAAAACACAGAATGCTTTTTATTATATGTATTTAAGAATTACATTCATTGGAAGCACCAAATTCCTTTTTTTTCTAGCTGCAACTGGAAGGAGGCTCCAACCCCATAGTTTCTCAGGCTACAACCCGAGGGGAGCTCCAACTCCCCAATTCTTTGGCTACAACCAGAAGGAGGCTCCAACCCCCTAGTTTCTCAGGCTGCAACCTGAAGGAATCTACAACTCCCCAATTATCTGGATACAACCAGAAGGAGACTCCAACCCCCTATGTTCTTCGTCTACAACTGGAAGGTGGCTACAACCATGTGTCCTTTCCCTGTCCAACCACTCTAAAAAAAAATAGAATGATGGAACCACTATCACACTATCAATGTGAGATATACTACTATAAACCTATACCAATCAACCTGTAATCAACTTGTACCATAAAACATTACATCAACCATGCACCAACCTATACCAAACAACCTGTAATCATCCTCTACCATTAACAAGTGCATCAACCATGCACCAACCTGTACCTCAATCTGTATTCAGCTTGTACCATAAACAAGTGAATCAACCATGCACCAACCTGTACCTCAACCTCAACCAAAATCCCTCATAAATTTCAACATCCAAATCTGATTTGTAACTCTTTAATAGACCTGGTGTATATGATCACATACCTTGTTGAACTCTGGCTTATTCTAGAGATTGAACTTGTAGAGAATTCCCCGCATGGAATATTTGTTGTATATATATGAAAATGGTACACAACATACTAAGGACTGTAATCTAACCAATACATTTGGTCTTACTTAATTTGGATCTATTATGAAGAAGTTATGACATTTTTACCCGAAACACCTATTTTAGACTAGTTTCAGGACTAGCCACAAATCCTATTTTCCACGGAGTGTAACTCCAACAATACAATGACTCACAAGATGAAATGTTTATCACAAATACTTGGATATGCTTCCTCATTTTCGTCCCAATTTCATGGTCTGAATCGTTCTAGAAAAACAATTATTGTGAAAATGGTGAGATGACCTATAAATAACATACCTTAGAAAGCATCATCAAAAGACTTTATCCTCCCTTGAATTTCGGCCTCATTTACTTCACCTTCCCTCTGAAATTCAGCTTATATATCCTTTGGTTACCTCAGTCACTTGTAGATATTCAATATGCTCAAGTGTTTTTAAAATGAGAGAGCCTTGCCTCTTATTTATACTTTCATGTAGCTTCCTCAAGGGGTTACCTTTTAACCATCTTAACCCACTTTCCTTATTTTAGGGTTAACCCACTTCTAACTACTTGTCCACTTAGTAATTTATCCATTAACTTTATTATTTAAATAATTTATTTTGTATCCACTCTGACTTATAGTACACTCATCCCTTCACTTTATTATTTAAATAATTTCTTATTTGCAACCACTTCGACCACTTTGACATTTTGGGGCTTCTAGATAACTCANAATTTCTTTTGTATCAACTTTGACTTATAGTACACTCATCACTTCACTTTATTATTTACCTTCTAAAATCTCTTAAACCACTTTCCTTATTTTAGGGCTAACCCACTTATAACCACTTGTCCACTTAGTAATTTCTCCATTAAATATATTATTTAAATAATTTATTTTGTATCCACTTTGGCTTATAGTACACTCATCACTTTACTTTATTATTTAAATAATTTCTTCTTTGCAACCACTTTGACTACATTGACCTTTTGGGGCTTCTAGATGACTCATGAGGGTTCTCCAACTTCACATGGCCATAATTCTCTAAACGTGAGGAGTTGTGTGACGTTCCACATACCACCAAAAATGGAATGACATGTAATATCCATCCGGAATAGTATTACCTTCAAATATATTTAAAAATATACCATTATACATCAAACAAACTTGGGTCAATTACCCAAACCTTTGTGCTACCAGAATTCTCTACCGAACTTTCTTCAAGGGTTGACATCAATGACAACCAACCCAAATAATAAACAATATCCCCCTTTGGCATTGTTGGAAACACTCTGATGCAATACTAAAGTCATATCACTTATGCTCCCCTTATGACCTTCGCTCCCCCTAGAACCATGCCTCTTTGCTCTTTCTCCAAGAAATTACCTTTACATCTGATAAATCTCTCCCCCTTTTTCATCAATGGCAAAGGCATATTTCCATTCGGGGCTTGTCCCCCTAACTAAAATTTCCTTGAGGATACTCCCCTTGACTATGCTCTTCCTGAAATTGATCCCCCAACCTGAAATGTCCTCTTTATGGTGCTTCCCCGTGTAAATATAAGACATATAAGATAAGCATTCAAAAGCATTCATTTTGGAGTATAAATTACTTCGATTCTCTGGAGAAGATACTCAAAGGCTTCCTGTGGAAGTGGTTTTGTAAATATGTATGCCACTTGTTCTTTTGTTCCCACATATTCAACTCTGATGTTCTTCTCTGCAACTTGTTCCTGTAAAAAGTGATACTTGATTGGAATGTTCTTTGTCTTCGAGTGCATCACCGGTTTTCTTTGAGATATTGATGGCACTTGTATTATCACAATAGATTGGAATGGGATCATAATAATCAACCTGTATATCTGTCAGAGTTTGTTTCATCCATATAACATGTGTACAACATGTTGTTGCTACAATATACTATGCTTCGGCTGTAGATAAGGATACTCATGATTGTTTCTTTCTTAGCCATGATACTAAACACTAACCCAAGTAGAACGTTGCTCCACTCATACTTCATCGGTCATCAATGAAACCTACCCAATCTGCATCTGTGTAGGAAATAATTGATAGATCCTTTCCTAATACCATAATCCAAACTCTTATGTTCCTCTGACATATATGAAAATCCTCTTCACTGCTAAGACATGTGATTCCTTTGGTGCTGTTTGAAATCATGCCACTTGTCCAACTGCCTGCATTACATCTGGTCTAGATGTTGTCACATATAGTAATTTGTTAATCATTGAACTATATTTCCTCTGGTATGTAGACTTTGAATCATCATATTTGCTCAACTTGCAACTGGTTTGCATAGGAGTGGTCATTGGTTTGCAATCTTCTATTCCAAACCTCTTTAGCATTTCTCTGATATACTTAATTTGAGAAATAAAAATTCCTTGATTTCTTTGACGTATCTGAAGACCCAGAAAGAAGTATAGTTCTCCAAGTAATGACATTTTAAATTCATTCTGCATAGCCTTTGCAAATTTCTGGCTTAAACTGTCATCATTGCTTCCAAAAATAATATCATCAACATAAACTTCAATTAATAAAATACTATCTTGAAGGTTGTTGTCTGCACTTCCTTTTCTGAACCCTACCTACTGTAGATATTTATCCAGTCTAAAGTACCATGCTCTAGGATCCTGTTTTAGACCATACAAGTCCTTATTCAATTTACACACATAATTTGCGTTCTCTTACAACTGAAATCCTTCTGGTTGTTCAATGTAGACTTCTTATTCAAGTTACCCATTCAGAAAAGTTGATTTCACGTCCATATGATACACTTTACTATTCCTGGAGCATGCATAAGCTAAAATTAATTGGATTGCTTCCATTCTGGCAACTAGGGAAAATGTCTCTTCAAAGTTGATTCCTTAAACCTGTGTGTATCCTTTATATACCAATCTAGATTTGTTCCTTGTAACCCGTCCATCTTCATACAATTTATTTAGGAATACCCATTTTGTGCCAATAACATTCGTATTCTTTGATCTTGGAACCAATTCCCAAGTGGTATTCTTATCTATTTGATCCAATTCTTCATCCATGGCCTTATTCAAAAAATCATCCTTGTTGGCCCCTTCAAAACTATTTGGTTCAATTGTAGATGATAGTGCTAGGTGTGTTTTTTTTGGTGAACGGATTCTTCTTCTAGTATCAACTCTTGCATATTTGTTTTCAATAATCTGATCTAAAGGATGATTCTTCTGTATTCATTGATAGTGGGAAAACCCCCCCTTTAACTACACCAGGGTTCAGAATGTAGGTATATCGATTAACCATCTAAAATATAATTAATTCTATATACTACCCCAACCATACCAAAACTAATATAAATAAAGAAAAGAAAAAGGAGATCGGGTAACTATACCTCTAATCCCACTTCTGGTGATGACCTCCTTGCTCTTGGAAGTTCCACTGACTACACGCCTCCTCCTAGGGCTGACCCGCGTCCAAAGATTGGAAAACATAGAACCAAAAGCATGTTATTCCATATATAAGTTAGGGTTAGATTTTATAATTTCAAGCATAAATCAATAAAAGTATTTAATACACCATCATTTGGGATAGGAAAATGTGATTCTTTTATTAATAACACAAATATTTAACCTTTACAATCTAAGTCAGCCACCATTCCGCGAACCTGGTTTGGGATCCTCTTCTCCAAGCTCCAAGTGCACCTTGTATGAAATTCTCCTCTCAACCTTATGATCTCTTCTAGGGAAGTGAATGGGTTAAATGGAGGAAGAAGGGGCTAATGAGGGAATGTTGAGGCAATTTCTCACAAAAGGAAACAATATCTTGGGCAAGGAGGGCAAGTGAAATCGGGTAGAGTTTCAATGTTCTTATGATTAGATATGAAATAATACCCCAACACCTCATTTTATATGACAAAAGTATGGTTATTAGGTTGGGTGATGGGTTATAGTAGGTGGATTAGTTGGGAAACAACTAATAGCCTGTCAATTTCAATGAATTCCTTGCAACTTTTTATTTTTTATTTTCAACTTTTGCAAGTATACGCGGGTTTTAATGGTGAAACATGTGTATGTACGTGAGCTATAATGGTGCAACAAGCATATGTATGTGGGAAGTAATGGTGCAGGGAGCATACATCTTCTAAAAATTGATTTTTTAAGAAGAGCTATTCAACAGTGCTTTGGAAAAAAATGCAAGTAAGAGGGCCAAGACCATGTATGCATATGTAGAGAAATTAAGGGTTATAACAGATGCCCCCTAATGTGTGAGTTTATAAGAGAAATTGATGGCCAAAATAAATTAAAATATCTTCACCAATGTACGAAATCGAGTGAGCCCGGGACCAAAGTTCAGGAGGTGCCATATGCAAAATAACAATTGTCTCTCTAAGGTGGACATACCCATGCTCAGGATGAAATAAATCATGGTTACCAATCAAATACACTACAGATCCATGTCATATAACCATATAATGTGTAGCCACGAGAAATACACAATGGATCTACATCTCAAAATCAAAGATATACAAATATAGTATCCATCTTCAAGAAGCTAGTGACGCCTGATGGCTGGAGATGAGGTCTTCATAGCTTGAGCAACAACTTCAAGATCTTCAAAAATCAGGTAGGAGTATAATGGGAGTGCATAACTCACTACCTTGAGGTATTCGACGGCTCATTGGAAAAAGACAAGAGGATATCGATTATCAGGCAGATAACTTCGTCAATTTTGAATCAGGACTTGACTGGACTCTCGGGATGGCCCTTGGATAAAAGCACGAAAGATAATCAGACTCAAGAAACATGACATTGGCATAAGTTCATGATGAGGAGGAAATGCAAACTCTCCATGTGTTTGGAAGAGTAACCAAACAGAGGAGGACACAACTCTATGTAGTGAGAACAACTTCTTAAGGTCACACTAGATCCCAATGCTTGATGAACAAAAGGATGGATGTGCTTTGTCCAAGGGTGACTCTTTGTGTTGCCAAAAAAGGAATACATATTTCCCATCCCCTCTTTTTGGGATATTTGATTTTTTTGTCTTTTTCAATTGTTTAAAGAGATTGAAAAAGAATAAAAGAATGCTACGTTACAAAGGAGGAATGAGTGTCGCAAGAAATCATACTAGTTCCAAGTGCAAGGAACAATCTAATGCTTAGAGAAAGGAGACATGTGCAGAAAAAGGACATTTGGCGAAAATTCCTCCATGGGTCAAGGTGTTAGGTCGCAGAGGAAACGTGCTACAAGGCTTTCATATAAGACATTCTTCAAAGGTTCATTTGAGAGCAACATGGAGCTGACATTAGGCCAAAGACGCAAATATGCAACTGCGATTAAGCAAGACACAATGAAAATCCCCTTCAATGTAATTTTAACGAGCCCAAAGAAGGTAAGCTCGGTAGTTTTTTTCACATTTAGAAAGTCTGAAAAAATGTAAAAGAAGACTCCATGGAGTACCTTTTTCAGAGATAGTCTAGTCGGCTCGAAAAAGGGTTAAACTTGCACCGAAAATACATCTATTCAAAAACCATTTTAACGAGTGTGACAAAGATAAGATCACTTGACAATCTTTTCAATTTTAAGGAGTCTGAAAAGAGATTAACTATGGACTCACAACCTTTTTCTGAGTTTACTCTCCTTAGCCCGAAAAAGTATAAAAGTCACTGAGGAGAACTCTCCCGACAGGACGAATCTCTTGAGGCGTACCTTTTTCCACTATAACCTACAGGTTGGAAAAAGGGGTAAAATCATGCCAGTAGATGTTCTTCTGGACCTATTTAACGAGTGTGAAGGAACAAGTTCACTCGACGATCTTTTCAATTTTAGGGAATCTAGAAAGAGCTTAACTATGGAATCCGTGGGGGTTCCTTTTTCGTAAGTAATATCCAAGGCCCGAAAAAGGTGATAAACCAAAACCAAGGAGAATGTTCCTTTTTCAAAAATTTAGTCCCTCGAGCCTGAAAAAGGGTTAAACTTACGCCTGAGAATACTCTTCTAGTGAACCAAAGTTCCTAGAGCATACCTTTATTTGTGAAAATGATCGCCCATACCAAAAAAGGATTAAACTACCGCCGGACAGACGTGCCTTCAAATTTGAGATTGGTGAGCGTGAAGGGAAACAAGATCGCTCGACAATCTTTTCATGTTTAGAGACTCTAAAAAGGGCTTAAAAAGACTCCATGGGGCTACTTTTCTCAGTTAATCCATACAAGATCGAAAAGCATAAATATAGTCTCGTCAAATGTTTCTCTCAGATTTTAAAGCGAGCTTGAAAGACAACAAAGCGTGCTCATTTGGGAGTCTCAAGGGTGAGGCCAAGAATGATGGTGCATCAGATGAATGAGGTTCAATCTCATAATCATGATAGGACTAACAAGGACTCCTGAGCCTATAGTCATTACTGACAACATGGACACCAAAATGCAACAAGGATCTACCTAGCGCATCCATGTAAAGGTAGGATCTACCACCTAATGACGATAGTTCTATAGAAGCAATGAATATTCCATGTCGCACTTCGGTGGGATCGATCCTATGGAAAAGTGGAAAAGACAATGAGATGCAGAAAGTGGAGGTGAAATCCTAACTTATATGCAAAAAGTTGGAAAAAAAGTCTTTTACCAAAGGATACCAAAAGTGACCCATCCCCAAAAGGTTACCAAACCAAAAGAAAACATGTACCATAACATCCAATAAGAAACTCAGAATCGGAACCAAATGATTTCCAAGCCAGGAAAAACAACAAAGGCGGTAAAAAAAGTGGCAAAAAGGGCCAAAAAATTCTATAAATAGAAGTTGAAAACTCATTTTCACCATTGCATTTTGAAAATTGACCAAAAGGAAAAAAATCCCCTTTGCTAAAAAAATTGATTCTGGGAGTTTCAGTGGACGAAACGAACTTTTTCTTTGACCAAGTAAGTACAAATTCATCCCCCTTACATTTCAACTAGTCTTTTATGCATTTCTTTTTGTTTTTGAGGGGGCACACTCTCTTAAAAAGAGTGGCCCTACATGTACGTGGGTTGTACAAGGAAAACCCGTGTATGTACTCAGGCATAAAACACTCTGCCTGCATATATATGTGACTGAGGCCAAAATAGACCGCATACACCCTCAAAAGCTTGGAAAAAAAAATTAAAAGGAAAGAGCTATCTCCCTTTTATTTTCCATAGAATAGGATGTATGTCCACTAGAGGGAGAGGGAAGATGAGGAAATTGACATACTGGTCGAAGAGGACCCCGTTTCCATTGTTGCATTGAAATAATGCAGGCTATGGAAGTTCTTCTGGTGTCCTTTTGTGAGGGCACAACCCAGGCTACTGAACGCCTTAGTTGATTACTGTCATCCATATGCAAAGACATTTATGATAGAGGGATAGTCGTTGACTCCAATGACTGAAGACATCTACTTCCTGACTGGCCTCTTGAGGAGAGGGAAAACAATCAATCTGCAGACATTTCCCCCTGGGCCTTTTAACATTGAGGACTACATTCAGATGTACTGTCAGGCCAACACTGAGAAGGTAGGTTCTTTGTT
>SNQJ01S0045563.1:0-42250 GCA_010110895.2 Picea sitchensis
AAGGTTGTCATAATATCTCTTCAATAAACCATTCAACAACCTTACACTTTCGCTAAAGTCTTGTCTTGTCTCACTTGAGTTATACAAGTCATTGTTAGCTTATCTCTTGCATCTTTGACTGGACTTTTAGTGACGTATTTAGAAACTTTGATTATCATATACTTGTTGATTTATATCATTGTTTATTGATTCTATATATGACAAAAAGCTTCACTTTCTTGTCCATTTGATATTGCGATTGTATACTCATATTTTCTTTTGTTTCGGGCAGGTACAACAATCTTTTGGAGGTGCACTATGCCTTGGCAACCTTCCCTCATCAACAAGACTTCTTCCCAAGCCTTCATCTCTTCAATACTTGACCTATAGAGGGTTCATCCTTCATCACAAGTTGTCACTACCAAATAAAATAAGGTGACTTGACTAGTATAAATAAAGGCAAGTTCATTTCATTATTACACATCTCATTAGCTCTCCTCTTCTAGTGTGCATTTCTCAGTTGCTTCCTGCTAGTTGCCAGCTGCATTTGTCAGTTACCAGTGGAAGTTACTAGTTGCTCTATATGTGTCCAATGATGCACCATGCTTGAGGGTTCTTCCTCACACTAGGGCGTAGCTTTCTATGTGCTTGAATTCTTCATTTTTATGGTGATGTATTTGTGAACTTGGATTAAATTTATTTTAGAGAAAAGTTTGTTGGGTTTTTCTCCCGAGTTCAAGTTTTCCTAGGATAAATCTTGTGTCTATTATGCATGGTTATATATCTATGATTATGTTATTTCTGTTGATGTACTTGTGAACTTGGATCAAATTTCTTCTAGAGAAAATTTTTATGGGGTTTTCTCTCGAGTTCGGGTTTTCCCAGGATAAATATTGTGTCTATTGTGCATGGCTATCTCTCTGTGATTATGTTATTTAAGATGCAATTTTATTTCAGTGTGTAGTTATTCTATGATAACAGTGGCATTAAAATCTGTTTCAAAATCATAAGGCAATAATTATCATACTTGGAAATAGGAAAAATCAACATGGTATCAAAGCTTTGTTGAGATTTGTCGTTGTACAAGAAACTTGCCACTATTCAGACCAAAACTTGTCAAGATCATTGAACACTTATTGTAAATTCATTGGGACTAACTCCACCATAGATCAACTCTCCTTGCTCCAGTGCATTTACTACACCTCTCAAATTGTAATTTGGTTAAAGTTGAAATTTCACCCTAAACTCACTACGACAGTTGCAACAACATTTTGTGAAGCTTGTTGAGCATTTATTGGGATGAGTTGGGGAGAATTTTGGCATAGAGATACTTTATTTTCCCTACCACACCTACTACACTCCTCGGATTAACAGTTGGTCAAAGTTGAAATTTTAGGGTTTTAGGCTTGTGACATTTTCCTGGACATTGAGCCTTTTGTTTCTGATTTTGTGATTTCTTCATGTATTGATGGTGTATTGTCTAAGAGTTGGAAGTAGTTGTGTTGATGTCTCCTATAGTGTATGATAGCTCAAAATCAAATGGAACAACAACAACGAGACTCCAGGTTTGCGTATCAGATTTGGTATTTTATATTGTTGCATCTTAAGTAAATGTTGTAACTGGGACAATTTTCTTTAGAGGTCTATTACTGTTGAGTACTTTTGCTATCAAATGTTTAGTAACACTTGAATATTGTTGGTACAATGATAATTATGTAAATGCTCATTGTTTAGTTCTAATGATGCACTTGTTTGAAAGTTGAATTGATCTCTTCCCTAGCCTAGTAACCCGATGGACATTATAGTCGTTCCAACCCCTTTGTGCAAGGTTAAATTCCATGGAGGTTACCATGGAGATGTTCTTATTTTGTTCTTGTTCCAGGCAAGTTACCATGGAGGAATAATTGGTCACAACACTAGAAAAATGTTGTTCTTGTTCCGGGCCACAACACTAGAGTAATCTCAATCTCAAACATAGTCATTTGGTTAGAGGGAGATCCAATAATTCAGATGGATTTCCCCCCCCCCCCAAGTTCAGGTGGGAGAGAGACATATTCCAAGATTGAAAAACAAGTGTCATGAGCTAAGGAGGCTAGAAAAAAAAATTCAGGGGTAGGAGGCTTCTAGGAGATGTGAGACCTCATGGGAAGATCCACTTGTTTAAGAAGGCTTTGTTATAGTGACAGAGGAGGTAGCCAGTTAAGAGTACTGGGGTATGGGTTTTTCCTCAGTCACAGAGAGAGTAGCCAGTGAGGCAGCAAGCCAACAGGTTTTAGAAGATGCCATGGTTGAAGAGTATCAATCCATCATGAAGAATGATGTGTGGGAAATTAGTTCCAAGACTTGAGGAGAAGTTTGTAGTGACTTCCAAGTGAATCTATAAGATCAAGCATGCAGTGGATAGTAGCATAAAAAGGTACAAAGTGAGATTTGTGGCAAAAGGATTCCCTCATAAGGAGGGAGTGGATTATGAGGAGAAGTTTTGCTCCATTATCCAGGTACACTTCCATTAGGACTATCATTGCTCTCTCTTCAGTAATGGGTTAGAAATTACATCAGATAATTATGAAAGACAACGTTCCTCAAATGGTGTCATTGAGGAGGAACCATACATAGAGAAACCTCAAGGCTTTGAGATACATGGGAAGGAGTCTCATGTTTGGAGATTGAAGAAAGCATTGTATTGACTCAAGAAGGCACCCAGAGCGTGGTGCTCCCGGATTGATGGAAACTTGATGAGTTTGGGATTCACTTAGAGTTATGCAGATCCAAACCCTTACTAAAAGGTTGTATATAGTGATCCAGTGATCTTGTTATTGTATGTTGAGCAGAGTGGCTCATTGACAAGTGTAAGAGGGAGTTGGCTTCAGAGTTCAAGGTGGAGGATCTTCGATGGATGTATTATTTCTTGGGATTAGAGGTGTGACAGAGATCAGATGAGATCTTCATCAGTCAAGGGATACTAATGAGATTTGATATGATGGACTGCAAGTCCATGGATAAACCTATGGAGAAAAATATGAAAAAGTTGAGTGATTCTGCTTCAAATTCAGATTTGGTGGATCCCACGTTGTACATGCAATGGATTGGATCCTTGATAATTGCTTTGAAGTCGACACCCTGGGCCATTATTTGGTTGAAGCCAAGGCAATTCCATTGGGTTGTAGCGAAGAATGTGTTGAGGCACCGGCATGGTATAGTTGGATATGGTCTGAGATATGTTTCAGGTGGTGAAGTGAGGCTGCAAGGATATACAGATTTTGACTAGGCATGGAGTGCAGTAGATAGATTGAGCACCTAGGGGTGCTACTTCATCTTAGGATCAGTTATGGTTTCTGAGATAATCTAGAAGCATTCTTCTATAGAACTCAGTACAACAAAGATGTAGTATATCGCAACCAATGTCGCAAGTAGTGAAGTAGTGTGGATTTGAAAGCTTCTTGTTGGAATTCATCTGCGACATGGTGCAAAAAAGAGCAGTGAAGCTCCAATACACATACACACATGAGAATATAGCGTAAATTCTCACCAAGCCTCTGTCCATAGTGAAGTTTGTTTACTTATGGGATAATCTTGGCATGATACAAAATGTCTCCCTCGTTGAGAGGGAGTATTGATCTTTGAGCAGCATAGGGAAGGCATTATCCTAGGATTATTCATGGTGATTTGACCAATGGAGAATGGACCAGGTGCAGTCTTCAAAGGACAAAAGACTAGAGGTGTTGATAGTTCTCCAGGAGGAAGCATTGGACATACATTCACTCACAGGGGTGTAGCTATGGTGAATGACCTAGGTGTAGTCTTCGAAGCACAGGAGACTCAAGGTGCTAGTATTCCTCCAGTGTGTGGTAGCATTAAGAAGACATTCACCTACATGAGTGTACATGTGGTGAAAGGCCCTAGTAAGCATCGGGCAAACATTCTCCTAGATTGGGTTGCAGACCAAGGGAAATAGGATACATTTATCACAAGGGTGTAGTTGTGGTAAATGGGCCTAGGCGTAGTCCTTCCTTGATCATGACAAGGAGTGATATGGACTTGGGGTGATTTCCGTGTGTTAGATAACATCAGGTTGGCATTCACTCATAAGGGTGTACCTGTGGTGAATGGCTCTAGTGTGGTCTTTGTCCTTAGTCATGGTTATTTGAAAAGGACGTGTATAAGACCCGAGTTTCTAGACACATTCGTGTCGATATGGATCATCAACATGGCTCATGCAAAACTTTTCTATGAAAGAATAAATCCAAGAAGACAAGGAAATGTCAAGAAAACCATTGAAGAGGAATCTAGAAATCACAAGAAAAAAACAGAAGACAAGAAGATCAAGTCATCTCCATTGAAGCATTGAAGAAACACTTGTAAAAGCAACAAAATAAATAAAATAAAGTTAAAAGACAAAAATGACAAGTCGACCCTGCCAGTAAAATAAGGTGACTTGAATAGTATAAATAAAGGCAAGTTCATTTCATTATTACACGTCTCATCAGTTCTCCTCTTCTAGTGTGCATTGCCCAGTTGCTTTGTGCTAGTTTCTAGTTGTAGTTGCAGTGGTCAGTTACCAGTTGTGTTATCTTTGTCTAGTGATGCGCCATGCTTGAGGGTTCTTCCTCACACTAGGGCACAACTTTCTATGTTCTTGGATTCTTCATTTTTTTGGTGATGTATTTGTGAACTTGAATTAAATTTCTTCTAGAGAAAATTTTGTTGTGTTTTTCTCCCGAGTTTAGGTTTTCCCAGGATAAATATTGTGTCTATTGTGCATGGTTATCTCTCTGTGATTGTATTATTTTTGTTGCAGTTTTATTTCAGTTGTAATTTTAAGTGTGTAATTATTCTATGATAACAATGGCATTAAAATCTGTTTGAAAATCATAATGCAGTAATTATCAGACCCAGATATAGGAAAAATCAGCGCAATTACCCATTTGTCGAACGACTCGAGTGCTATGACCGGGACATGTGGCATTTCATCCCTTCTACAAGGCTTGCATTTCATCCCTTTTGCATCTGTCCAACATCAGTCACGATGCTTGCATGTGATCCTTGAGTAGGTTGAATACCATCCAATCATCCAAGTAGACCTCCAAAAACTTATGCATGAAATCCTTAAAAGCATTGACCACATTTCAAGAAAACATTGTCGGTGCATTCCTCAGGCCAAAGGGAATTACTATGTATGCAAATGAGTCCCATTTTGTTTCAAATCTTGTCTTATATTCGTCTTCTTCGCAATCCTCGCCTGGTGATATCTAGAGAAACCATCTATGAATGAATAGGCCTCGTGACCACCCACATTTTCCAATACCTCATTGGTAAATGGTGTTGGAAAGGGGTCATGTACACAAGTTGTGTTCAAGCCGCATAGGTCTACACAAATCTTGAGGTCACATGTTTTCTTTGGTTTCTCAACCATCGAGATAATCTAGTCAAATTCACCTATGGTCATAGGGGCAATGATGCTTGCGTCTACTATTCTATTCGACTCTCTATGCAATTTTTCCTTATACTTTGGGTAGAGTCAATATGGTCATTTTTTGACCAGTTTGGTATCCTACTTCAATTTGATCTTAATTTCTCCGAGGGATCCCGCAATTCTCTTAATTTTTGAAAAACTCCTTCGAAACAAGTTTTCGTATTCCTTCAATAGGTCTACCACTTGTGTCACTGCCACCCGAAATCAGTAATCCCCAATTAGTGCCATTTTAGGTGTGTCTTATGTGTCGATATTGTATTTCTTTCTTTTTAATGGATGTGCATAGTCATGTGTACTGCTAGTAGAGACCTTTCCTTGAATTGTGTGCTTTCCCTTTGTATCGTTGATTTGTAATTCTTGGGGGTCTTCCTCCTACGCCTCATCACTATCAACCTTGCAATAGTATATTGCTTGTTTTAATTTTTACACCGTCTTATGGTACACGCAACCAAATTTTTGTGTGGTTTCCTTGGGCTACCTATGGAGGATGAAATCCTTGATTCTCAACAAGACTTCTCTCTGTGCGAGCACTTCAGATGTGAACTTAAAGGTTGTGCAGAATTGATTGCTTACTTTTCGCCAGTTTCTTGTTTTCCTTCTTGTCTCCTCTTGAATTTACCAACTTCTAGGTACCCTATCCATAGTATGGACAAATATATGGACCCATTCTGTGTTAGGAATATTATTGGTTGTTAGTATGGAAAAATCTTTGGACCCATTGTTGAAGGATTTGCTACACTCAATAGAAAACTCAATGGTACCCTTATTTAACTTGGTCGAACCAGAAGTCGACTACTCTGACCCATTTATTATCCACAAATCCCAACCTATTGATCGTATTTTGGTCCTACACTATTGATTCTTGGGCTCCTCAGGCAGATCTTATCTTTGTTTGTCTTTTTATCGATTCATGCAACACGCAACAAACAAGGAATATCAACAAAGAAATTTTCATGTAAATCGGTATATATGTCCCTTTGTTTCCACTGCTCAAGGTTGATCTATAGATTTTAGGTTTTTCACCGTGTGAACTTATCCTCCTTCTCAGATACCCAATCTTGTATCTCCTCCCAAGAGGGTTTCCACCTTGTTTTTTTCCTTCAATATCTAATACAAAACCTTTAGGTCCTAACAACGAAACCATTTGTTGGCTCTTCTGAGGGGTATCAAACCCATGGTTCAATAGGATTTACCAAAAAAAACCCTATAAGTGTTGGCATATTCAATCTTCAAGGACTAAAGAGAGTCTCATTCGAGACGCCATGAGAATCACAAAGACCATAAGTCTTGTGTAAGATGTGAAGGAATAACACATACACTAAATATCCATTAACTATCCATTCATCCATTTATAACTACCATAAAATTGGTGCACAACATAATATAAGCAGTCATATACTCAAGTTATAACTCATCAACATACAGAGATAAATGTGCTTCGGATTCCATTCATTAATCGCAAAGGCATGTGAATACATTTTCATAAAACAAAGGTCAAAGCCTGCTCAATAAACATCAATGTTAATCATAACAAATATGCGCCATGCTCTAACATCTTCTTATCATTAACACTAACTATCTATGAACATCAAAAACTGATACAAGACTGAAGTTCGAGCTCTAGCTCAACTCTAGATTACCAACTCTCTACCCACACTTACTACTCTAGTGGCCAAAAACCCAACCCATTACATATTCACATGCATCCCCCCATATCTTCCATGGAGCATGGCAATCATAACTAACTTTCCAACTCATCCAAAACATCGACCAAGACCAGTCTGTTTGTTACAAAAACAATTACAATGGTTATAGAATATATTTGTGGATCTGGCCTACATGGGATCTCTTTAAGTCCCTACACATAGTAAAAAATGGGTTGGCATGCATAGTAACCCCTAGTTGGTGTAGATGTTAAAACTTGGTTTCCCGCAGTGTATTTTCGTGGGTGCGCACACAGTGCTGACTTATGGCGTGCATGCAACTTCTGTAAAACCTTAGGTGCCAACAAATATAATGGGAGACTAGAAGGCTAAGGAGTAGGAGGTATGCATGCTTCTATGTGAGATGAACTTAAATCACTTGTTGTTACATCATTATATCATGTGTTTGTTTAAACTTTTAGGCAATGTAGTGTAGGTAAAGGAAGGTAGAAGACTTCTGATGAAACCACCTAAATATCTATGTGAGGGAGATGTGGGATAGTGAGTAGATATAGAGGCATCTGGTGATTTTTCGTTCGGTGCAAAAACCATTTATGCTTTGCTACGAAATCATACTCATTTCAAATACAATGCTTCTTCTTCCTCTTTAGTTATTTAGGGTTGCGATTTTTGGTCTTTGTATAAGATGTACTTAATTTTTGATAATATTTTTGGCCTCTATTTAGGATTTCTTATGATACATTTCAATATTTGTCTAATATTTTTCATGATATTTTTGGTGTCTTTTTTAAGATTTCTCATTAGTTTTTTTGGTTTTATTTAATATTTTATGTTTTGGTTTTTGTTGGGTTCAACGGTTGGATAAATTGAGTTTTTGTCCTCACAACCCATATTGTTGATATAGGGCTGATGAAAATTCCACAATTGCACTGGGTGAAGGAAAATGTTGAGGTTGTGTGTTTGACATTTATTTAATTGTTGAGTGAAATTCATGTATTATGTGGTGGTTCGGTGATAAAAAACTATTGAAATATCTATGTGAGAGAGATTGTACTATATTGTGCAAAGGAAATGGGAGAGGTGAGTTCTCCTTTGTTGAAAAATCCATGTGTGATCTGTTGGGAAATCCTTGTTTCAAATATATTGGTTCTCCTCCCTAGTTACCTATTTAGGGTTTATGATTTTCGGTGTCTGTATAAGATGTACTTGTGCATAATTTTACTTGCAATAATTTCAGTCTTTGTTTCATATTTCTCATAAGATATTTGGTGTGTATTTAATGTTTATCATAAGAATTTTTTGTCTCCATTTAATGCTTATCAATTTTTTGGTGTGCATGGTGTCCTTGGTTGGCCATGGATGTTTTTTGGGGTTGCAGAGCGAAGTTTGTTTTTTCCAGTTCTCTTTGTTTTTTTGGTTATTATTATTCTCATTGTTGATCGCTATTGTTGTTTCTATCTTTTGCTATTGTTGTTTTTTTTGTTTTCTAGTGCTATGGGTGTTATTTGTTTTGGGATTTGTGAGTATGACGCCTATGGTAATATGTGGTTTGGTGTTTTTGTTATTTTGTTTCATTTGTTTTCTGTTTTTATTATCTTTGTGAATATTTTTTGTTTGGGTTCAATTGATTGGACAATAAAAGAAATCCTTAACCGATCCAGGTGGATAACGGTGGCCACCCATCTGTTCCTACTTCCAACTAGCTCATCTGGACAATTTTCAGTTCAACACGTTTTTTGTAATGTGGGCATTTATCTGTAATTGTGGGTTCTGCACTTATGGGGATGTCTTGAAGCCCTAAATAACATCCAGGTGGATATTGGTGTCTTCCCACCCATTTCAACTGGCTTATTTTGGAAGTTTTCATGTTAGTACATCTTTATGTACTTCTAGGGCCATTTTGGGGCTCTAAACAGTGTTTTCTTGTCTTACAATAGTCAAACTGTAAAAAACAAATTCAAATTTTAACGGCATAAAGTGTAGTTCTTGAAAATACCTTTCTAACAAGCTATCACACGCCTAAAACAGAGATCATATGCAAGAATTATGACCCCGAGAAGTTAATGTACTAACTTACCCCGACGGGGCCCACATGACTTTTGGTGCTTCATCTCCTAGGGTTAGTTTTTTGGATGTCTAGGGTTTTGGCATTCTTGTTTATCATAAAAATGCCTTCGGAGCCTCATTCTAATCATCTTCCTGAGAATGAGTGTAATCGTCACATCTCTTCTCAAAGATAATATCCCACCATTCTAGCGAGTCTTACACTCTCTATTTTTACACTCTTTGTACATTTCTTTCATTAATAGAAATCATGTATTTTTGTATCTCTTTGTTTCTGGAATTTTTTATGAGTATTTCATTGTAATATCTTTGTTTTCATTTCGTTCCAAAAATAATCTGGATCAGTGGTATCAGACTAGGTTGTTCTTCATCATTTTTTAGTGCATGTCCCCGATGAGGTCCGAGTATAGAAAGCTGGGTCTCGAGCTTGTCTCTCTTGAAGATAATTGATCTCGCACACCCAAGAAACCCTCTATGGCGACAGAAACTAAAAACGACAAAGCAAAAGATTTTATTAACCTATTGCTTGAGCAAGCTCTCACGCGACAGAGGGACGAAATGATGGAGAATTTTTCCCACATCCTTCAACATCTGCCAATAGCTACATGTGCATCCTCATCAAGAAACCACTTCATAGGAACCTCTCCCTTCAAGGTACAAGTTAATTTTGATATTCCTATATTTGAAGGTTAGATAGTTGCGGATGCCTTAGAAAAATGGTTGAATATGCTAGAAGGTTACTTCTCTGTTCACAATTTTTTCGGCACGGAAACAATCACCTTCGCACTCCTCAAGGATCTCCCCTGTGTCAAACATTGGTGGGAAACTTATTGGGAGAAAAGTTCCACAAAGGGATCTGGAATATATGGGGTCGAGCCCACTTGGGATTTTTTTGTGGATGTGATCAAGGAACAATACTACCCTGTTGATAACTATCAAGACCAGTGCATGAGATGGACCACATTGTGGCAAGGGAAGATCCAAACAGTGTCACAGTTCACAAATACTTTCCATACCTTGCACACTAAGTTGGGTATCAAAGACTCTAAGAAACATCTGGTTCTGAAATATTGTGGGGCTCTGCATAGGTACATCCAAACCAAAATGGATTTCCTAAACATCTCATCATTGGGAGTTGCTTATCGATATGTTGTCAAAATCGAGCAGAAATTTAGGCACCAAAACAAATGGGAGTTTAGGTCTGCAAATACACAACAACCAAATCATGGTAAAGACAAACCCAACCAACAACCTCCAAAAAACTAGTCCAAGACACAGGACAAGAAGGGTAAGGGAAAGACGAAGAATGACACTGGGAAGTGGTGCAACTTCCACAAAATCCCTTGGCACAACACCAATGAATGTCGCTCGAAACAGTCATTGGTGGCTGAGGTCAAATACAAGGAACCGAAACCTGATTCGGAATCTGATCCAAAAAATATTCAAAACAACAAATCATCGACGTAGACCCCACGATTATGATCGCGACCACAATAATTAAACCAGAAGAACCAGTAGATCCTAAAGAGGGGGAGCGCCTCTTCCATTCACATATGTGGGTAAAGGGGACCCCATTTCATTTCATTGTTGATAATGACAACCAGAAGAATATCATCCCATCTAAGGTCGTTAAACAGTTGGGGTTGTCGACAACACCACACCTAAAACCATACAACATTGGGTGGATTCACCAAGGACGAGATCTCTGTGTCAGCCAACAGTGTCACATGTCCTATGGCATCCAGACCTTCAAGGATGAGGTAGTGTATGATGTTTCCAATCTTGATGTCCGTGATGTTGTTGTGGGCCAACCATATATGTGTAAATGTCATGTTGTTTATGAGTCTCGACCCCATAGTGTCATTATTACTATGGGGGCTCAGCTCTATATGATACCAAAGGTAGTTCCGACTATTGTTCCACCAAAATAGTGTCGCAAGGTAGTCTGATCTATATTTACTACAAAATTCATCCTCTTCACAGTATGTTCAAAGGATGCATAGAAGGCCCCTGCAACCTTTGCAGCCTCAACACCTTCTATGCAGCAGAAGCAGATTGCAGAAATTGTTTCTTCACCTACGATGGTGCCTACACAATTCCCCGTCAAGCCCAGAGACAATAGGTTGGTGGAACATATTCAACCCGACCAACAACAGGTTCATGACAACCTTCCACAGACCAAGTAGCACAACTTCTGCAATAAGGAACGCAACTCACCAAGATTCAGATTCACAAAATGCTTTCCCCTCTTCCCCGGGCACTCAACGTGGATACTGTTACATCCTAAGGGGGTAGGATTGATCCAGGCGGATATCGGTGGCCACCCACCTGTTCCAACTTCCAACTGGCTCATCTGAACAATTTTTCAGTTCAACACGTTTCTCTGTAATAGGGACATTTATTTGTAATTGTGGGTTCTGCACTTACAAGGCTATGTTGAAGCCCTACACAACATCTAGGTGGATATTGGTGGCCACCCACCTGTTCCAACTAGCTTATTTTGGAAGTTTTCATGTCAGTACATCTTTTTGTACTTCCAGGGCCATTTTGGGGCTCTAAACAATGTTTTCTTGGCTTGCCATAGTGAAATTGTAAACTGAGTCAAATTTTGATGGCATAATGTGTATTTCTCGAAAAGATCTTTCCAATGGGCTATAATGTGCCTAAAGCAGAGATCGTATGCAAAAGTTATGATCCTAGGAAGTTAAGTACTAACTTACCCCAACGGGGCCCACATGACTTTTGGCGCTTCATCTCCTAGGATTAGGTTTTTGGATGTCTAGGGTTTTGGCATTCATGTTTATAATAAAAATTCCTTCGGAGCCTCATTGTAATCATGTTCTTGCGAATGAGCGTAGTCGTCACATCTCTTCTCAGAGATAAAACTGCCACCATTTTAGTGAGTCTTTCACTTTGTATTTTTACAGTCTCTGTACATTTCTTTCATTAATAGAAATCATGTATTCTTGTATCTCTCTGTTTCTGGAAATTTTTATGAGTATTTCATTATAATATCTTTGCTTTCATTTCGTTCTAAAAATAATCTACATAATTAACAACTCATATTGTGTGTTTAGGACTAATGTAGATTACACAGGTGGAGGGGGGGGAGGTATGTATAAGGCAATTTACTCATTTTTTGCTACATAATTTTATGGTTCCATTCCATTTTAATTTAACTCATTTGTTACTTCACAATCATACTATGTGTCTTTGTTTAAATTTATAGGCAATGTGAGTAAATTAAGGTAACTATAATCTCCTTGCATTGACAAAACTTGCCTCTGAATGAGTAGAGTTTGCAGATATGGATGAAACAAAATACAATTTTCAAGCATGGTTAGGACCATACTAGTCTTCATCTATGATTGGGAGGGGAATTGAGATCTTTGTACCATTAGAGGGTGCATACTTCTCACTTGTTTCATTCAATCCCCACATTGTCTTTAGAGAGTGATACATTTAGCCTTTCGGCTCCATAATATTTACAACATGCTCTATGGATGTCAAATTACCTAGATTCTTCTTCAGTCCCCAAGTGCACTTCTCTGCTTCAAATTTCACCTTTTCATCTTGTTATCGCACAAGTTGTAGGTTGGTAAAAGCCTGACCCAAACCACAAAATGACAACAACTAAGAGAACACCTACCCATTGTCACCTTAGATAGGTATTCCCGCCACTTTAGAGGTGAAGTGATCACGTCAAGGGGGGAATCTCGGGTGGCCCTAGGGGAAATGAGATGGAAAATGATACTTATGAATGGATTCCCCTATAGGTCAAGTTTCTAGATGGAAAGAGGGTCGGAAACGAGTCTCGTTATTAGTTAATGGTTTCCAAGGACTTCAAGCACCTGCGGTTGATGGTAGTACCTGCCCGAGACACAAGAAAATCCAACTATACAAGATATATGTTAGGTGGACAAGAAATTTAAGAATGTTTTCCCTATTTGACGTAGTCAACATAGATATATATCAACAAGAAACAATCAATAAAGCTGCTAGATAAGATGCTAAAAGTCACGTAAAAAATGCAAGAGAGAAACTAGGAAAATACTAGCACAATTCAAGTTAAATAGCATGAGACTTTAGCATTGAAACAAGGTTGTAAGATAAAGGTATTGCAGAGATACTATTCAGCCTTGTGTCTGTAGCAAATAAATTGTTACAGCAGAAAAACCAACCATCAAAACTTGCAACAAATCCACCCAAAAAGTGTGCTAAGATTAATAGATTGTAGGGACGGAATATTAACAACTTCTGAGGATTGAATTGTGAGTTATTCAAGAATTTAGTGTTTAGGGTTTGCAGCAGCCCTATTGGTTGTACCATTAAACTCATTAAAACAACAAATTGATTGTCTAAAAGAGGACACCCTTAGGGCACAAAAATGCTTATAACATGTAAAAGAAATTCCAACTTGAACAATTCCAATATCTCGTAATTCTACATATCCCAATGCAATGATTTATTTCTCCAATGCAAAAGATTATTGCCTTTAACTATTGGGTTATGTAATATTTAAAATAGAAAGAGTTAGTTTTTCTACCTCCTTGTGGGTGTAAGCCCTTTTACTCCTCAAGTTAAGAAAAACTAACTAAGGAAAACACTAGGAGGGTGTAAACCCTTTTACTCCTCCTAGTATTCCTTTGTGCAACAACTTATTTTAGGATGAAATGATGGCTTTTGTGGGGTTGTATGCATTTATACTCCCTAAGAAGCTTATAAAAGTAGACTTGTAACCAAGAAAATAAGCAACAAGATGGATTCCTTACCTAGTGCAAGCATAAACAAGATAAACTCCTTCTTTAACCAAGAAATATCCACCATAAAGCAAGAAAAGTACTCCAAGAGAGATAGTGCACCACTTATCCTCCAATAGCATAAGATAAATCATCACAAGAGAGTATAACCAAGAGAGATGAAAGAATTCCCCAAGTAGGTATCAAATTTCAGCCAAGTATACTCTCACAAGAGAGACAATTATGATAAAATGAGATACAAATGATATATATTTATACAAAATGTTCTAAAACATGTGTGTCCACAATACTTAGTGTAAAACACAAGATAAGGGGTCAACAACCCTTATCTTGCCCCTTTACAAAAGTAACATTATTTAATTCATACTTTGCACATAAAAGAAGCCCTAAAAACATGATGTCACCCTCCTTTTGGGTAACTTTTGGCACTTAAGGTCAAGTCGTTGAGTTGGATATGGGTGAGCTAGGCCTCCAAAGGCCCAAGTGTCTTCAATCCAAGCCTCTCCTCCATGATACATGGGTTCCTTCCTTTCAAAAGTCCCAAATGTCGTCAATCACCACCAAACCCTAGCCCTAGGGTGATATCAAGCCCTCAAAGGTGATGTTCTGGCCTTCTTAGGCAAGTCATCTAGGTGGTGGGGGATAGGTGATCTAAAAAATGAAGAAGACTTGTATTCTTGAAAATATTTGCAAGATTTAATTCATGTGTTAAAATGCAATTGGATCAATTTTGCAACACAAATTTTATAGAAATTACTCATTCAAGATGCATATAAACAACAGGAATAAACAGTGAACAGAAAACACATAACACAACAAATGATAAAGGAGTTCACCCCTCTCTTGGGCTACATCTCCTGGTCCAGCTTCCAATGGATCTTTTGTATTATTTGCTCAAAGTGCTCAAATATGTGCTTTACAATGCTCAAAATGAAAAGTAGATGGCTCCAATGGCTTCAGAACGTCCAAAAACCCCTAGCTGGGCTTTTTCGGCACCTCGTTTGGCCAAAAATTGAAGAAGATAGGCTTCCTGGAAGTTCCCCTTCAAACTTGTTGTCTTTGGATCGCGAAAATGCACCCTTGCTTCCTCAACCTAGCCCCCACATGCATAAATGTGGAAAAATCTAGCACCGAGCGCAACCGATACAAACTGTAGGATGGTTACACGCTAGCCCTTAACCGCCAAGGCCCGTGGGCACATGGGCCACCACATCACCTCGCGTGCATATAAAAGGGGCCAAGTCCAAATCAAATGACAACGGTCGGGAACACGCTGGTGGTTCTATGCACAAACACATGTGACTAGGCTCATACGAAAAGGGCTATGGTTAAAACATGCCACGCGCCCGTGGTTATATTGCAATGTATATGACCGCCCCGGCCCGGACCACGCCCCATACAACAACTATTACAAATTTAAATATAATGTTTCACATATATATAATAATAACTACATGTGGGTGTGCCGGTTGGGTGGCCCTTCCCAAGACTTTACCCCTGCCCGGAGGTCGCGGGGTCGAATCCGGCCAATAGCATAAATTTTAAACCAATATCCAGGTGACACGTGGCGGCCATTGATTGGGCCACGTGTCGCCATCCCATTCACCACAAACAAGCCACATCATATGCCAACTGTCCACACGACTGCCTGCCACGTGTCGTACGATCTACCACGTCAACATCCGTACAGATTGTACGGACTGTATAGTCAGCACATTTTTTTTGCCTGTTTGTCGTTTTGAACAGAACGCAATATCTCTCTCTCCCAACATTCGTTTGAACCCAAATGAGTTGCGTTGGGTTCGTGACAACGAGGCCTACGCTCCCATTTGATTTGAAGTGATTCCAAGCACTTTGAATTTTGAGAAAAATTTGATCCCCTAGATCAATAAGTGAGGTCCTCCATGGTGTCTTCTAGGCCTCGAAAGGAACGTATTCATTATCCGGCATGTGGGCCCGTGGAATCCAACATGTGGGCTTCAAACCCCATGGTAGCCCAATCTAGGCTTGTTCTTCCAAAATTGTCCACCAACTAGGTCTTGCAAAGACAAATGGATACGCCCTCCAAGGATCTCAAGTCAGATGCATCATGATGAGTAAATCAAATCAATAAAATATCCATCTAAGCAAGTACATCCAAACCACCTCATCAAAATAAACCAATGCTCAAAGACCCTATGCAATTTTCCAAGTTTAGGTATGGGAGGGTTGACAAGACGACCTATTAGATGAATCGTACCTCAATTTTAGGGGTGTTTCCCGAGGGCACCCCCTTCTAAGTCATGTGGATGAAGTGTCATGGATGAGGGGAACACTTTTGGGTATGTGGTTCATGATATACAAGGGGTTGTAGTGTCTCATTTATGGGCGCCTTTGTTGAGAGTGTGCAACACCTTCGTTTTTAATGCAACCTTTTTCCAAGCCCATGTATTGCCTTTTATTCTTTTAGGATGCTTCCAGGTTGAATCCAAGGTGGGGATTCTACCTACGAATGAAAATTTGTGCCCACCTTGACTCTACCCTAGTCACATCATGCTTCCCCAAGTTGAAAACATGTGTGGGGTTTCTACCTACGCAATAAAAACAGTGCCCACACATGCTCCACAGTGGTTGGAATTCCATTATTATTTATTCTTTTACGGGTCCCATCAGTTTCTTATGAGAGACATTTCATTGTCCTCGGGATCCCTGGGTGAGCATCTAGAAGGTTAATGATGGGATTTTATATTTTTCCAGCCACAAGCCTCTGGGCCTTCATCCTCTTCTTCCCATGAAATGAGGGACAACCCCTTCTGGGCTCAGTACACCCGAAAATCCCAAAAGGTAATGAGATGAGGGGATCAAGTGTGGAAAGTGACAAGTATGGTTGGGAATGGAACGATGCCTCATCAAGAGAACCTCCCAGTAGCAATCATATCCCTAAGGGTGACCCACTTACTAGGGTACAATGTCAACCACCAAAGTGAAATAGGGCAGAGAGCATAATGTCCAAGCAAACGTTATATAATCAAAAGCAGTAATAGATGCAACAAATTCAAATGCCACAAATATTGAAATGACACTCACCCCATAATACCTGGCTTGTACCTCATGTAGCAAGAACCAATGTCTTATGAAGGCCATCTGATGTGGTGGTTACCATCTTGATGATCATGGAGTTTTGGTGGTGAGGTGGGTCTATGTCCATGCAAGTGGACATTGCTGGTAAAGTTGTCTCTTAGTACTCCATGTCTGCAACTTGAGGGCCTTGAGACATCATCTCCTTAGTTATCCCTAGGAGTTTGGGATAACACATATTTCATGAAGGAACCAAAAGCATCATGGATTCCCTCCATCACTCTATGATAGAGTCCATTATTAATGGAGGAATGCATGTTTTATAGGGACTTACCCTAGTAATGCAATATAGCAACAAGAAGAAAAAAATTGGCCTCCATAAAAGGTTGGGAAAGAGTGAATCCAATTGTAGTACATTGAGGGTTTGTAGAGGGTTGGACTTCAACATCACTCCAGGACTCGCTTCAGACCTTATCCTATATACATCATTATCCCATTCCTCAATCAACTTCAGTTGGGCCTCGGTGTGCATACTGTAGTGATCAACTACCTTTTTCCATTCCTCCCATCCTCCCAAGTGCACCTTTACATTTTTCTAAAAAACTCTTTAGGAAAGAAACCAAGAGGTATTAACTTTAATTGTGTTTTGTTTCATCAATGGTTTGTAGTTGCCTATCAATCCATAGGATCTAGGAGCAGTTTCATCTATGCTTGAAATTATCTATCACAATCCTGAAAATAGATATGCAAACCAATCTCGCAAAATATGTTGCAGTTTTGGGATTCCAGGGAAATTTATGACATTGAAACTATGTATAGTTTAGTTGGAGCTACAATAGTAAAAAGAATCCTCTCTCTTTATCTCCTTTTTCACCTTGAGTCTCATGCCTATGTTGGGATATATGCTTGCAAGGATCTATCAGAATCCTCAAAATAGATACACAAACCAATCTCGCCTGCAAAATATGTTGCAGTTTTGGGCTTCCGGGGAAGTTTATGGCATGGAAACTATGTATAGTTTATCCAAAGCTAAACCAGTAAAAGGAATCCTCTGTGCAACAATCCATCTATTGGTCCAATAGGTAGCTCTTTTAACTCTATCCATTTCTTTCTTTTTATTGTTTTCCATTGATATATGATATGAGACTAAACTTGCCACTGGTTCAGGAATTCCACAAACATTTTCTCAATAACCTCCTCATAGGCAATTAGATTCACAAAGAAACTCCTAGCCATGAAGAAAAGCAAGAACAACAAGATAAACCTATACTATTATTAAAACCACAAATATTTGGTGTAGAGTACACAACTCAGTCCAGTTCAATGACATACCAACTCTTTGCGGCCAATGCGGTATCCCTATATTTAGTATTCATCATTTTTTCAATATTTTCATGTATCAATATCTACTCCAACCCATCTAGCTTCTTAGTAGACTGCACAACCATCCACATCTATCCCCTGTTAGAGGTGGATATCAACACTCATGTCCATTATTTCTTCCAGGGCTTATACCAGGAAAGTTTTTCCAAATACAAATAGGAAGCAGGTGTCATACACCCCTTTTATCCTCTACATTTTTTATAGTGATTCCTCTGCTTTAATTAACCCTTGAAAGATTTATAAAGTTTTTTGAAGTTAATCATTAAGAGATCTAGACAAGAGGATGATGGAAGGGAGCCAGCCAAGTTGTACATGTGGTCGTATTCCACCTCCCTACGCCTAATATACATGTTGTAATGTAGATACTGGTACACTTCTAGATGGAAGCCAGAATCAACTATAGTACAGGAAGGGTGGGGATTGGAGTTATTGTTGATTGTATGGTTTTTACATCCAAAGGTTGACTGTGACATGTTGACATGAAGAGAGAGCGTGCTTGATTAGGATTTGACTAGGGTTCACCCCCCTGCATGTCAAGCGTGGTCATTCAACTAGAAGACTGAATGCCAACGAGATATACTTCACACAATTTTGAGGGAATGAATACACTCATTGTGATGGTTATTTCACTTAACACCAAGTCATGCAGACCCTACAGGCCATATCAACGCCACTTCTGCAGTGTAATTTGATACTTGATTCATGGCATACAAATATGATAAGAGAATGACTTGTGCCCTTCATGGGCATATGTGGATTTCAAACAAAGCACATTCGACTTGATGGATTTCCAACATTTCGTGGTCATCATTCCACGACATAAAAACTATTTGAGAAGGATTTGAGGATATGTTTCCTCTGGTGATGCATTCTTCACTTGTTTATTCGACAAAGGAGGAGATGTGAGGTTAAATCATTTGCCTTCCCTAAGGGTTTGCCAACAGAAGGGAATCTCAGGTTTTGAAAGGTGATGGTTGTGGATTCAGACATGGATTTTGGAATGAGGGTTAAAGTTTGTTTTTCCCCTATTTTTAATTCTCAATTAGCTTTTGGGTTTTGTGAGGAAAAACAAATGTCATTGCAAATGCAAGGTTTCTATCTACCAACAAATGTCATTGCAGATGTTGATTTCTCTCTAATATTGTTTCTTGGTATCCCTCCTTTCCCTTCCCTTAAAAAAGGAGGTCCTGATCCCCCATCTCACCATCCCTCTGTAAGTTTTCAGCTTGAGTTTTCTAAAAAAAAATCTATATTTTCAACTGAGACTTTCGGCAAACACTTTAGGAGCAAACTACCAAGAAATTTTTTTGGTACCTCTATAAAATTCCTCTGCCTGATATTTGTATTTTCCTCAAGGTTGAAGTGTTATACTTTATTTGGTGGTTCATGTATTAACACAACCATTTATAAGTAATTTCATATCATGATATATATCAATTATTTAATAGCTTTGGTACATAAGGGACAATGACACTGCCCAGAACAATTGTTGCCTTTATTTACTGAATAAAAAAAATACATAAGAAATTTCAAATAACCACACAAAGTAAGACATTAAAGAACCTGATGTATATCTCCTGAAATCGGCCTTCTTGGATGCTGAGTTTATGTGTAGGGAACAAGAAATAAACAAAAACAATATTCCTTGAAACTACATGCCTGTAAACGCCTTTATGGTACAACAACAAGAGATATAGGTAAGTCTGATTGTTTTGGAACAAGCCAGTTAATCCCATCTTCTCATGGATTCATCGACAGAACTAGCACAACTTCCCACAGTCCAAACAACCCCCCAACAATGAGAAATTAACTGAGGAATGAGGTCGACCCCTCCAAGCTTCAATCTAATGTCAAGAGTTGATTTCCCACGCAAAAATATTAGTCCACAATTAATAAAACAAGCCATAAATGATCAGCTCGACCTCCCAAATGAGTAAGTGGCTTAATCAAGGGTAAAATGTGCCCATGAATTAGAATATAGTGCCCAGGAACTAAGAACTCAGCCAAAAGAGGAGCTCGGCCCAAAAGATAATGAAGAACTCAACTTCCAAGCAATAACTCGGTTTCTCTGCCACAAATCTCCCAAAACCTTTTGTCGCTGCGAGTAGATTGATAATCTTCATTGGAAACGAAGCACAATGTCAAAATCTGAGTGATTTTGATCCCAAGACAAACTAGGGTGCATCGTTGCAACACTGAAACCAACAAATGCACAAGGGTTTCCAAAAACCCAATACTCTTTCCTCAAGATCTCTCAAAAATCTAATTTCCAAGTGAGTGAATGCAAGAATAATGATAGACACCTCCTATCCCCTTTTTTTATATCTCTAACTTGAGATTTTCTTTCCTTATCTTATGAATGTGGGATAATGTTCCCTTGATTATTTTTAGCCGTAGCCCATAGGAACTCAATTAGGCTAGTGGAATTTTTGTCTAAGAGAAATTAGGTAGATGGTGACATTACAGTCCTCCCCACCCAAGAGTGCTTGCCTTCAAGCAATTTCAATATCGAATGCTGAAGTACATGTTCTCCTTCCCATGTAGCCTCCTCGATAGGAAAATCCTTCAATTTGTCAAGGTACTCCCTGACAGTTCGGTTCCTTAGCTTTCTCTCCCTGATCTCCAAAATCTCCTCAGGAACTAAAATCAACTACCCCTCTTCATCCAGTGGTGGTAACTCGGTAGAGGTAGCGATATGCTGTCCCAATTCCTTATTGAGACATGAAACATGGAATACATTATGTATTCTGCATCCCTCTAGAAGCTCTATCTCATATGCCACCTCTCTTATGTGCATCGAAATGCTATAGGGTCAGTAGAACCTGGGTTTCAACTTTTTTGCCCCCCTTCATCTTAAGTGACGACTTCCTATAGGGTTGCAAACGTAAGTACACCAAGTCCCTGACGTCAAAGCTACGTTCCACCTGATGCCTGTCTGCATAGACCGTATGTTCATTCTAAGCCATATGCAAATTTTTCTTAAGGGTCCGTAGAATATCCTGAGTCTCATGAATCCAATCTTTAGCTTTAGGTGCTCTGTTGTCTCCAAACACCCAATCCACAAATGTAGGCACATCATATCCATACAAAGCTTGAAAGGGTGTCATACCAATTGACATGTGATAGTTTGTATTGTAGCAGTGCTTGCCCAAGTGTAGCCACTTTATCCAGGTTTTTTGTTGGCATGACACATAATTCCTCAGATACCCTTCAAGCCATTTATTCACAATCTTTGTCTGCCCATCCATTTGAGGATGGTAACTCATGCTAGGTGTCAGTTTTGTCCCAACTAACCTGAAAAGCTCTTGCCAAAATCCTCCCATGAACCTGCTATCTCTGTCACTGACAATAGTTTTTGGCAACCCGTGCAATCAGAATACCTCTCTAAAGAGAAACTCTGCTACTTGTGTTGCGGAATATTTGGAGGGTATGGAAAAAATGTGCAAACTTTGTGAGCCTATCGACCACCACATAAATACAATCTTTTCCTTGCACCTGGGGTAACCCTGTGATGGAGTCCATAGAGATGTTTTCCCATTTTTGTTCTGGGATGGGAAGTGGTTGAAGTAATCTGGTGGTTGAGTATGCTCCACTTTATTCTTTTGGCAGACTTTGAATTCCCTCATGAATCTCAACACATCTGTCTTGAGGCCTTTCTAGGTAAATCTTTCCCTAATTTGCCTTTAGGTTTTCAAGTACCCAAGGTGTCCCGCCAAAGGTGAATTGCGTGCTTCCTGCATGATTTTTTCCTTCAACTGAGATTTTGGTACTAAATAGATCTTGTCTTTGTAATAAAGGATGTCATCCATAACTCAATATCGGTCATCTTGGAACTGACCGTCTAGGATCTCACAAGCAAATCTATCCTTGGAGTATTCTACCAACAGGAGATATTTCCAATCAACTGAAATATCCATGAGGGAGAGAGTGGATGGTACACTAGAAAGGGCATCGAACACCACATTGTTCTTTCCCTTCACATACTCAATCTCGAAATCATATGCTTGAATTTTACTCATCCACTTTTTCTGCCTCTCACTCAATTCTTTCTGCTCCATGAGGCACCTCGGGTTGTTATGATCTGTCTTCACTTTGAATTTGTTCCCCACCAATTGTTGTCTGAATCTGGCCAATTCATGCATAATGGAAAACATCTCCTTGTCATGTATTGAATAATGTCGTTCATACTCCCTAAGTTTGTGGCTCTCAAAAGAAATAGGATGATTATTTTTCATCAACACAGCTCTTATCCCTATCCCTGAATCATCACACTCAAGAACAAATGGTTGAGTGAAGTCTGGTTAGGCTAGCACAGGGCATTAACTCATTACCTATTTCATTTTCTCAAATGTCATCTATGCCTCATCTATCCAACTGAAATCTCCTTTCTTAGTGAGATTTGTAAGAGGTGTCGTCAACTATGAGAACCCTCTAACAAATTTCCTATAATAAGTGAAGAGCCCTAGGAATATTTTTAGTTCTATCAAATTTTTGGGGGTAGGCCACTCTATAATTTCCCCGATTTTCTCCTAGTGGACCTGGACATCGTTTTCCTCGATCACATGCCCCAAGTAAAGCATATCATTCATGCCAAACTCACATTTGGACTCCTTTGTGTAGAGCTTCTACTCCTCCAAAATCCCCAACACCTCATCCAAATGTCTGAGATGATCCTCCCAAGTCCTGATATAAATGAGAATATCATCAAAGAATACCAACAAAAATTTCCTCAACTGCTTATTCAACACATGGTTTATGCGAGACTGGAATGTAGCAAGGGCATTGGTTAGCCCAAACGATGTAACCAAGAACTCATAATCCCCATAATGGAATCAGAAGGAAGTCTTCTGAATGTCCTTCTCTCGAACTCGAATCTGGTGGTATCCTGAACGAAGATCAATCTTTGGGAAATATTTTTGTCCCCTCAACTCATCCATCAGTTCATCGATCCTCGGAATTGGGTACATGTTCTTTATGGTTTTCTTGTTAATTGCTTGGTAGTCAATGCACATCCTCATGGAACCATCCTTTTTCTTAACCAATACCACCGAAGAAGCAAAAGGGATAGAACTAGGCCGAAAGTGACCCATCTTTAACAAATCCTTGATGGTTTTTTCTATCTCATCTTTGTACATATTGGGGTGGCAGTAAGTATTGGTTATGACATCTTGAACCCCTTCTTCTAATTCTATAATATGTTCAAATCCTCTATCTGGGGGTACTCCTAGAGGAATCTCAGCAAAAACCATATGATGTTTGCGAAGCAATACCTAAATATCGTCCAGATATTGTCGAGGTCGATCTAGTGGCTCCCTGTCAGAAATGTAGCACTCAACTGCCCACTCTATGTCTCCATGTCGCTTCACTGCCTCTATACTATGAGATGACACGATCTTGGGAAGATACTGGTGCATAGCCCGTAAAGAAACCTTTTTTCCATCTGGTCCGATGAACTCCATTTCCATAGTCTTCCGATCAGTAGTGTATTTCCCAAAGGAGTATAACCATTGAACTCCAAGCACCACATTAGTGTCTAGCACATCCACCACAAAGAAATCACCAGTCAATGTATAATTCCCCATGGTTATTTTCAACTTGGGGATCCATCTGGTGCACTCCATTTTATAGCCTCCGGGTATGATCACGATGAATCCCTCAAACTCCTCTGTTGGAATCTCTCGCTTGTCCACCAAATCTGCATCTATAAATTTGTGGGATGCCCCACTATCAATCAACACTGTAACCTTGTGCCCTTGCAAGACTCCTCAGACTTTGAAAGTGTGGTACCTGGGAAGTTCCGACATGGATGCCCTCACAGGGCCCTTAGCCCTAGCCTATGATGTCTCCTCACCTGATGTTTGGTGTCCCTATTCTTGTTCATGTTGCTCTTCCTCGTCATCACTATCACTGTCTGAATAGACCTTAATATAATGAGCCTTGTCAATCTTGTCTTTATCGGCACACTTGTGCCCTGGTACCCACGGCTCCTGACAACTAAAGAACAATTTCTTCCTCCTTAGCTCCTTTCTTGTTTCTTCATCCATCTTGGGCTTCCCATCCCAATCCATCTGAAATGGTTTGGTTTCCTTGATTTTATGTGGGAAGGTGGGTTTCAGAGGAAACCTACTCTTAGGAACAACATCCTGCATGTCCCTAGTACGATTGACTGCATCCTGCAAAGTGGTGGGTTTGTAGGCCTTCACCCATCCACGTAATGGATATGATATCCCCTCAACAAACAACATCACCAAGCGTGCCTAATATATGTCTGTCATCATCACTGCTAATATCTGGAACTCAGAGATAAATTCCTATGGGCTACATGTCTACTTGAGTTGAGCCAACTCTCGAAAATGGATCTCTGGGTCTTTCCTATCAAATCTCTCATTGATCCTCTGTGTGATATCGAGGTATGAAGTGATGTTTAAATGACCCAATGTCACTAACCCATGGTACCACCACTCATGGGATTCTCCATCCAAATGTAGGGTGGCAAGCTTAATAGCATCAGCTTTAGCCATTTTCTTGAGTTGGAAATAAGTGTCCAATTTCTGCACCCATGCTCTAACAGTGCAACTTCTTGCTTTTTAAGTGGAAAAAATCATGAAAGGACATGGCATCCTGAAAATCATCTCCCAATCTCTGGTACTCCTCCA
Organism: Picea sitchensis; assembly: GCA_010110895.2. Lineage (NCBI taxonomy): Eukaryota > Viridiplantae > Streptophyta > Pinopsida > Pinales > Pinaceae > Picea > Picea sitchensis. The sequence continues at coordinate 25,037 of SNQJ01S0045563.1, forward strand.
AATAAGCTCCAAAGGGTATATCCTGGTCAATCTTCTCCATTCGCCATGATGCATCATTAACAAGGAATTGTGTCATGGTAGGCCTAGGTGTCCTGGTGTACAAATGGGGGTGTCTCTGCGTGGTAGTGTGAGAATGGCTTCCTTCCTGATTATTATAATTCCTTTCACCGTTATGATTTTGCTTGTCTTGACTCCCCATGGTGTTAACTGCCATCTACCCCATCAAATCCATCATTGATTTCTAGCCCCTAGCCAAATCATTCAATGTGCTGAGAAGACTGTTGAAAGCATGCTCATCTTTGTCACTCATGATGTCTTCACCCTTATCTACCTTATTTACCTCAGGTTGCGCTTCTAATTCCTGAACTAGTTCTTCCTTGTCTAATGCAGATTCTCGACTCTAGTATATCTTCCTTTTGTGTGCCTATCCTCCCTATTCATTACTGCCCAAATCTTTTAACTTTCAGATCCCCACGACTGAGTGAGGAACATGCTTTGATACCACTGTAAGATTCTAGCTTGAGTTTTCTCAAAAAAATTCTATATTTTCAACTGAGACTTTCATCAAACACATTAGGAGAAAACTACCAAGCAATAGTTATGGTACCTTTGTAAAATTCCTTTGGTTGATATTTGTATTTTCCTTAAGGCTGAAGTGTTTTACTTTATTTGGTGGTTCAGGTATTAACACAACAATTTATAGGTAATGTCATATCATGATATATTTCAATTATTTAATAGCTTGGATACATAAGGGACAATGACATTGCCCAGAACAATTGCTTCTTTTATTTATTCAATTACATAAATGCATAAGAAATTTCAAATAACCACACACAATAAGATATTAAAGAACCTGATGTATATCTCCTAAAATCGACCTTCTTGGATGTTGAGTTTACGTGTAGGGAACAAGAAATAAACAACAACAATATTCCTTGAATCTACAGGCCTATAAACACCTTTCTGGTACAACAACAAGAGATATAGGTAAGTTTGATTGTTATGGAGCAAGACACTTGATCCTAGGTGCTAATAATTTTTTCCACAGAGATAGCACGACTTCCCATAGTCCAAACAACCCCCATACAATGAGCAATTAACCCAGGAATGAGGTCAACCCCTCCAAGCTTCAATCAGATGTCAAGGAATGAGGTCAATCCCTCCACAATTAATAAAACAAGCCAAAAATGATTAACTCAACCTCCCAGATGAGTAAGTGGCTCAGTCAAGGGTAAAATGCGCCCAGGAATTAGAATATAGTGCCCAACAACTAAGAACTCGGCCAAAAGAGGAGGTCGGCCCAAAAGATAATGAATAACTCAACTTCCAAGCAATAACTCGGTTTATCTGCCACAAATCTCCCAAAACCTTTCGCCACTACGAGTAGATTGATAATCTTCTTTGGAAATGAAGCACGATGTCGAAATATGAGTGATTTCGATCCCAAAACCAGCTAGGGTGTATCGTTGCAACACTGAAACCAATGAATGCACAAGGGTTTCCAAAAGCCCAAGACTCTTTCCTCAAGAGCTCTCAAAAATCTAATTTCCAAGTGCGTGAATGCAAGAATGATGATAGACTCCTCCTATCCCCCTTTTTTTATACTTCTAACTTGAGATTTTCTTTCCTTCTCTTATGAATGTGGGATAATGTTCCCTTGATGATTTTCCGCCCTAGCCCATGGGAACTCAATTAGGCTAGCGAAATTCTCTCTTAGAGAAATTGGGCAGATGGGTACATTACGCCCTCTCTCCCCTCTGGATCAAGGTGACTGATCTTTTGAAGGTCAAAGCATCAATCTCTTGAGAGGTGGATTGTTATTATTTGGGATGGGGTGTGGAAGTTATTCAGTAGAGGAGGGTTACCAATATCTCTCTTCCATGAAGGTCCCTAATATTTCTCTAAATGCTTGTTGGTCAAAACTATGGATCCCCTCTTCTATTCCAAAATTTGAATTCTTTTGGACCTTGGCCCATTAAAATATCGTAACTACTGATACCCAAGCAAAATATTCAAGGGACAAACAACAAATCTGGAACTGACAAAAAATAAAAGCATTATCTCGATTAGAGAGACCATCTTTAGAAATTTCTCTCGAAATTTCTAGACTCTAGATCTAAGCGACAAGGAAATGATGTGGATGGAGTCATTCTGAATATGGATATAATATCAAACAAGTGGACATGCACCTCCTACTCTTGTTCTCGTTTCCCCTGGCATTGACGTCGATATATCTGAGCAAAAAATAGCCTTAGAAAAACCTAGCAACATAGATCGACTAAAACCGAACACTCTTTAACTAGATAGCAAGGAGATAAAAGTGAGAAACAAATGCATCATGAGAGTGAAGCCATTTCTTTATCTCCATTCTCATTATCTTATTCATGTGTACTTGTTATGGATTCTTCCATCCCGCCACCCCACATGATAATGTGACTTCGAGCCCTTAATATTGGCAAAGGAGGAACAACCTTTTTTTCGATCCTTCTCTCAAGGTTAACATAACACTGTCATATCATGAGGGTGCACGGTCCTTCCCCTTGCTCGACCATGTTGGATTGAGGTCAAGTGACCACATTTATTTTCTCTCTTGTACCCATGACACGTGTGATTGCTTTCAGTTGCCACTTGTGAAGCCTCCCTTCTTTATATTGTTCTCAACATCTTGTTACCCTTTTCATTATCATTTGATACATTTGAGCAATTAGTTGCATAATAATTATGAATCAATTTTAGCAAAATTGTGAAAGAAAAACATCCAAGTTGATTTTTTTGGGGAGTTCCATATCCCAAATTTTGGTTTCTTGTTGTTTATAAACAATTTTCATTACATCTCTCTCTCTCTCTCTCTCTCTCTCTCTCTCTCTCTCTCTCTGATACAAAACATGCAATATTAGGGGTATCCCTACATCACAATTTTCATTAGAATAGATATCCTTTCCCATATCCGAGGGGTATTTATTTACCAAATTAGTTTGGGACTAACACCCAACCTCCTCCTAAAATTCATGTCATTTGAGCATGGCAGAACATAGAAAGAATGAAATCTGGTACTCCCCATCAACCTCACAAATAAACCAATGTCTCATTGACATGTATTGTATTTTTATACTAAGAAATAAGTATCGCCATTGTAACTTATCCTATATAAATAGCAATACGTTTTCAAGAAATATATAATATTGCGGTGGAAATATTCATATGTTGCAGAAGTAAAACAAAGTAAAGGAAAAATAGATTTCCATTCCCCAATGAACTATAGGGTGAACCTTCCCACTAAATGTCGGCTCTATCCATGATATGTTATCTAGAAGGGATACTTCACATAAGAAATTGTTGCAACTGTGTTAATTTAATTGGTGGAATTTATGGGTGTTTGCCAATGATGTTTTCTTTGTAATAAGCTATGATGATTAGTGCAATGTGAATTAATCAATGGAATACCTCTTTATCTTTCCTTTAGATTAACATGTGGGGGTCTGTATTTTTTTATTTTTTTTAGCTTTGCTTCAGATTAATACTTGGGAGTTTGTATTTCATTCTATTGTATTGATGATAAAGCCCAATTTTGGTATTAACTGTAACTGTGTTATGTTTCATCAATGGTTTGAAGCTACCTATCAATCCATAGGAACTAGACAATGAGGCTCTTTCTTTATCTCCTTTGTCACCTTGAGGCTCATGCCTTTGTTGTGATCTATGCTTGCAAGTATCTATCACAATCTTGAAAATTGATATACAAACCAATCTCGTCTGCAAAATATGTTGCAGTTTTGGGCTTCCATGGAAATTTATGACATTGAAACTATATATAGTTTAGTTGGATTTAGACTAGTAAAAATAAGTCTCTTCCTTTATCTCCTTTGTCACCTTGAGGCTTATGCCTGTGTTGGGATCTATGCTTGCAAGGATCTATCACAATCCTCAAAATAGATATGCAAATCAATCTCACCTGCAAAATAAGTTGTGGGTGTAAATACTTTTTTCCTGGAAATATTTCCTAGGTTTTACTACTAGCAGAAACTTGTGTCTATTCTAATGAAACTGAAATATTTCTCGTTTTGTTTTTCTTTCAAAGCCAAATGTCCAACCTTTTGCTCATCTTGGTTAGGGTTTTGTTTATGAAGTTTTAATGTAAACATGTTCAATAAAGTTTTAGTGTAAACATGTTCAATTAATAATGTTCACCAGTAGACTTGACTTGTGTTTCATCAGTGAATATAAAAAATGTTTGACATTTAATGGATGACTACACTTATCAAGTTTGATCACTTACAGATTTGCGTTTCATCACTAAATGTGAAAAATGTTTGACATTATTTTAGACATATTGTGTTTTGAGTTTAGTTAAGTAAAAAACTATGCTTATTCATGAATTATATATCATAAATATATTCATAAATATACACATTGTGCTTTGAGTTATAGATGAATACAAAACAAAGCTTATTCGTAAATTATATATCATAAATATATAATAAAATGTGTTGGAATATAGTTAAAGGTTATATCATATTAAAAAATATATCATAAATATATAATAAAATGGGTTGGAATATAATTAAAGGTTATATTATATTAAAAATGGCTCAATATATAAAACGATGATACTGTATTAAATGGAACATGGTAAATATAGTACAAAAAAGTTATAATATCAAGTAACACGGGAAGGCTACAATATTACCTAAGAATATAGGTTTTTCTTAGATTTTTAATTTTTAAAGAATTTAGGTTTTTCTTAGATTTTTAAGTGATTAGGTGAAACATTTCATTAAAAGTAAATTATAATAATTTCATCTTATCTAAATTTGATAGGAGTAATTATTAATAATTTCAAAAAATAATTTCATTTTATCTAAATTTAATACGAGTAATTATTAATAATTTCAAAAAATATATGCTTTAAAGAAATGTTTAGAATGGAAATGGAAATGAAGTTTCTAAGAGTGGGAGGTAGCATTCAATTTCAATTTGTTAGTTTGAAAAATAATACAAGGAATGACTTTACAATGAAGTATGGATTACCTTGGATGGGGTCACACATGGGCCACACGCATCGTCGGATGGGGTGATTACGAGGGCAGTTAAAGTCCCTCGCCGCCACTCTCCCCCATGTCCAGTCGCGATGGTTAGTCTGCATGAGCGCCAAGGTTTAGTGCATTGGAACTTAATGGAGACCCATGCTCGGTTCCTTGGCTTTAGTACGATATCAGTTATGGCCATTACACCTGCACTAATGGATACCAGAGCCATCAATGCCTCCATCCTCTTGGTCTTTTCACCCTACGAGAAGTTTTATTTCGAGCATTTGGGCCCAAAGTACAACATCATTTCCCCAGGTTTGCTCCACGATTTAGTTTGCTCTGCAGGTGTTTCATTCTGCCTGGTACTCTGCTCAGCCATGCCACGAGAAAGAAGCAAGCCCCGACGAGGGCCAACCTACTATAGTCGGTTTGGCAGACACAACTGCCCAAGACATGCCTCTCAAGCTCTCATACCAGGCAGGGACCATCCAGGTTCTTTTGGTCAGAATTGGTTTGAACAGGTTCAACCAGAGCCCCGTACTTCCAGTACAAAGGGTCTCCATGGCATAAACAACAGTGTGAGACATGCCTCTCGAGCTCTCATACCAAGCGAGGACCATCCGAGTTCTTCTGTTCATATTTGGTTTGAACATGCTCAACCAGAGCCTCAAACTCCTAGTACAGAGGGTCTCCATGGAGGATGCCCGGTAGAAGAAGAAATTCCACCCAATTGGGAGGAATTTTTTCCTTTCCTGCTGCCAACCGCCCTGGAGCACCATCTTTCCACTTGCACCACCATTCCTTTTCAGGAGCTAGTTGTGACGAGCTGCATTGTGGAAGAAGAAGTCACACCTTCGGAGAATCACTCGGGACAAAATTCAGTTGCCACCATGGAAAAGGACCATGTCATAGATTCTGCCGCTGCAAATGACTATGTTGTTGTAACTATGGATGAAGACCAAGCTCATGATGATGAAGTTGATGACCACAGTCACCCAGCTCCATACTCCTACAGACTCTCGAAACACCACCTGGTCTTGATCTTTGATATGAGAAGGGACCTGGAAGAGCAACAACACCACCAGAGTTTCTTCAACAAACATTTGGATGCCCTGTATGACTCACTGTCAAGAGAGACTGAGAAGAATCGCTTCCTGACTTGTTGTCGGCCCTTCATCTTCACACTCCGTCAAGATGGACGCCCATGCTCGTCCCATGCCTAACATTCTCACATGTTTTTTCCCTGGTTTAATGGCTAATTTTTTGCAATTTTTGCATACCATAGTCTCTGGTTCAGGTTTGATAGGTGTTCGGGGCACTCAGTCCACCGCATGTTCTGGTTTCCACACTAGTGGCAGAACAAGTGTCAAGTCCCCTTGTCTGTATGTGGATAGTTGTCATTTTTTCTTAAATTTTTGGAACAATGAACAATTGTCTTGTCCACACGTTCTGGTTTCCACTACGGTGGCAGAACAATTGGCCTGCTATCATGTACACTCAGACACGCAAGTTTTATGCTAAGGCAAGGTAATATAATTTTTATTTATGAAAAAAAGAAGTATAGATTATTTCAACGTCTTTGAGATATTTTAAATGTTTAGAATGGAAATGGAAATGAAGTTTTTAAGAGTGGAAGGTAACATTTAACTTTTTTGTTTGAAAAATAATACAAGGAATGACTTTACAATGAATTAGAGATTACTTCAACGTATTTGGGATATTTTGCAACAATATTAGAAATCAATGATAGACAATGTTGACATATTGATAAACAAAGGTGCAAATCTAAGTTTACCTTAATCAATTATGGTGGCTATCTAAATTGATTAATGAAAAACTTAGCATTGGTATTTAACCTTGATTAAGGAAAACTTGATCTAGGTCAATATTTATAGATAAGTAATTCAATTTAGATTGATATATCAAGGTCAATCAAGGATTACCTCAATTTACCAACTTTGATTTGAGGTAAATTGTATTTAATATTATGATTGCTTGGCTACTTCTTAAACCATTACACGATGTATGTTTTAGGTGATCAATAAAAACTTCAGTTATGGTCAATCTCAATCCATAAATTCCTAATCTTGATCAACTTCAATTTGGATCGAGAATTAGATAAACTTTTTTGGTGGTTAAGCATCTTTTATTTAGGATACCGTTAATTATTGTCATTCACTATTAACAACTTATGGTTATTTATTAGGTCAAATAAGGAACTCCAATGGTTAGCTCAATCGACGAAATCATGTAGCCAAGGCATGTTGTCCACAGGGAGGCCATCGGTCTTAGTTCGAATCCTTTAGTCCCTCGGGGTTATTTGCTACCATTGTGGTTGTGATTGAAATATTTTCCTTCAGAAACATTGATCCAAAACAAATCTTTCAACTAATAATTATGTAAATCTATATATTTTTATCTAAGTAATATTTGTTTAAATTTCATTTAAGAGAATGTTTTAATTAACTTTTGAAAAAGTGGTGATTGAGATATCATGGAGAATAGAGGAGATCATTTTGCAAAATATTAATACCATAAAAAATGGTATTGCATTTATTTATATTTAAGGAGAAATTATGGTGTGGTAAGATTTAAAGGATAAGAGAAAATAAGAATACTATAAAGAGGTAATTAACCATAATCTATAATATCAAAAGTTTTTTTTTGTTATATTTAGTGTAAAAAAATATACATTGATAAAACCATAAAATACAATCTTATTTGCATTTTTCTTATATGTGAAAGGTTATATGAAGTTTAGTTTGTTAGAGTATAATAAGAAACACAGTAGTAAGAAGAATAAACATCGTTCCATATTGTGGAACATGGGGAAAATTCGTTTATGCATGATGATAGATGATTTTCACAATCAACTCCAAACCAATTTATATTAATCTATACATTTTTTTTTCTAAACTTTCAAATTTTCATCAATATTTATTACTAAGTAATTCAATTGTCAATATTAACATATTATAAAGTTATGACATGATTATGATAACAGGTAGTTTGAGAGTTAGTTGGAAAGAGTAAACCTAGTTTTAACCTTCTATATAGAAGGGGTGGTGGCATAGTTGCTAATTGTTATAAGTCTCATAGCAATCTTGAGAAATCATGAGTTCAAGAGTTCGAGCCACTCTTACTCCATTTTCATTGATCTTTACCTTGTTTGAGAGGCAAAACCCAATTGATATGTCATGCATATTATCCTAAATAATTTCTATTATTTATTTTAAATAATGCTAAAAAGAGGTGGCATTCAACTGGATTACATAGATATGATAACTTTCACTTTACGGAGTCTAAGCTACTATAATGGGAACATGTAAAATATGTTGCCTTCTATCTTGTTTGTTAAGCATTTAAACTTTTTGAATCCAATATTCTAGACAACCTACGTAGTTTTTTTAGGACTTGGTTTTAAATTCTAAAATTTGTTGCCTTCTATCCTCTTTGTTAAGTGTTTAAAATTTTTGAATCCAATATTCTATACAACCTACATAGTTCTTTTAGAGTTCGTTTAGGACTTGGTTTTAAATTCCTAGAAGTACTTGGTTGTAGGTTATGCTAGTTTTATTTTTTTAATTTGCAATGTAAAATGTTTAAAAAAGAACACCCAATGCATATAGGTACTTATAATTATTGTTAATATCATAGAGTGAGAATTAATTTTTGGATTGGTATCAATCTTAATATTAGAGCGAGGAAATAAACTTTTGGATTGTCATTGATATTGGTATCAAAGTAAGGGAGCTAATGTTGTATTGATTTTGATGGTATTGCTAAAGAGACTTAACAAGATTGTAATTAAGAAGGCATCTCAAAGACAACAATGATATAAATGTGACAAATGGAAGTAAAAATCCCTCTAGTTAAGGAGACATCATAAAGCCAACAATGATGTGAAGAGAGTAAAGAGTCAATAACCTTGTAATTAAGAAAGTATAAAACTTATAGTTAAGGAGACATCATAAAGTCAACAATTATGTGAAGAGAGTAAAGAGTCAATAACCTTGTAATTAAGAAAGTATAAAACTTATAGTTAAGGAGACATCATAAAGTCAACAATTATGTGAAGAGAGTAAGGAGTCAATAACCTTGTAATTAAGAAAGTATAAAACTAACAAAGACAACAATATAGAATCAATAAGCTTGTAATTAAGAAGGCATCACAAAGATAATAATACAATGGTGTTAGTACCAAAGTAAGGGAAGAAAGTTAAATGCTATTTTTTTTAATTCATAATTTTTTTCAGTGTGTATCATTTCATAATTACCCTTGTTTTTTATATTTCAAAACAATTCATATTGTAAGAATCACATAAAATTCAGTGCTTGTAGATTGTGTAGTGCTTCTCAGGCTACATTTTTTAACATTTCAAAATTGTTCCCCATGTAAGATGACTACACTCTTCATTTTTTCTCTTTCATTTAATTTTTAACATAGAGAGTCATACCGATGTGAGAAAGAAATCTGAAAAAGGGACATCGGCCGATAAAAATTTGGTGCTTGTGTTGAATTGCCTAAGCTGTAATTGTTTTTTATGTTTCAACATTGTTGTTAGTGTAAAATTATTATATATATTTTTTTCTTTTTACATGATTTTTAACATAAAGATGGAATCAAAATAACATGGAATAAAATCTTCAACCAAGGATATGCAATTTGGACTTTTAGTAAGCTCGCAATTAAAACATAATGACAAAAACGTGGACCCAAAAAAAGTAATTCATATTAGCATGGAACAAAATATTTAGCAAGGGGCATATCGCTTTGATTTTATGTAAAATCTCAATTAAGAAGGCAACATAAATATGGAAACCACAAAGCATATAAGCACTTCTAAACAATGTTTTCACTTTTAAACAATGTTAATACTAGAGTAAGGTAGGATCTTCAAAGCACACATTAAGGATTAAAGGGACGCATAAAGCACACATAGAGCTCTAAGTAATATTAAGATTAGAGTGAGGAAGGATCCACAAAGTACAAAAAGAAGGGGACACGCAAAATGCTCATGCACTAATAAGCACTAAGTCTTGAGGAGAAGGACTTCTAGGGTGTAAGCACATTCGAGCCTCCTTTCTTGTAGCTTCAACTAGGTCAAAATCAAAGAGTCTAGGGCTAAAATCCTAAAGTGATAACACTTTAGGGATTTATGAGTCTAACTCTAGCAAGGATTCTTTCACAATTTTTTGACAAAAGCTACCTTGTGAGCAGAAGAAGCACTTATGTTCCTCTCCTAGGGTTCCATCAAGCAAGGCGTTTAGCATGAAATAACAAATTTACCATGAAGGATTAATAGCATCAAAACAAAATTGCAGAAAATTCACTTACTTCACCAAGATACTATGAGATAAAACCATAATTGCATAAATTCCCATCCAAAATCAACAAAACCATCCAAAAGTTGACCTTCCAAGCATAACGCATGAGTTTAAGAGAGCTAGTAACACTTAGAGGGCGAAAATTTTAGAAGTATCTCTCACAAAGGTGAGAATTTGTGATCCTAAAATGAAACTTGAGGGTGGCCTTTTTATATGAGGCCACCCTAATACAATTTTTCCACATAATTTGTCAACAACATAAAGTAAATGGTGTCGACCCCCTAATTTTCCTCTAACAACATGCCAAAATAAAAATAAAAGTACATAATAAAACCCTAAAAAGGGTAACGTCATGTGCTAGTAGGGTGATGTCATGCTAGGAGAGGGTGACGGCATGCCTCCAAAGGCCAAGTGGCATCCTCCGGGGTGAAAGAGTGTGAAAGGCCACGTTCAAGGGAGAGAAAGATGTGACCACGTCTCCAAGTGATTTCCAAACACCTGTTATTGCAACGTCCTCCATCCTCTATGCAAGAAATTTGTGGAGTACTCTGCCGAGCCTGTGGGGCTTCCAGCCCACATGTGTGGCATAATGAACATAACTGCTCAAACCAAACCCATTTTTCCATCATATAAGGTTTTGAGAATGTGAGAGCCATTGTCTAAGGGTGGTGAGTCACTAGATGACCCACCTCTCTCCATCACACGTGCCAAAATCCTGCAATAAAGGCACAACGTCTTGGGTACAATCCCGCGACATCCCTCAAGAACCATTTCAGTGGAATTCAAAACAAGCCAAAGCATAAGATATGGTTAGCTAAAGTTCATAAGAAATATTAGTCCTTAAGGCATACAAAGTAAGTTGCAACTTAAGATATAATCCATGTAAAATAATTCACCTCGGTATCCCCTTCAAGCATCACACCAACCTAGGACCCCATTCGAGTTACCAAGTTTAAGTATGGGAGGCTCTTCATCCAACCCTATTAGGTGTGCCACCTAGATAGGAAATAAATAACCCAGGTAGATGGATAGGTCCCGAGAGTGACAAGGGAAAGTAAAAACCCACCAAGAGTAAGTGTGAAAATGATATGGTTCAGGTCTTACTTCATGGCTTATGGTGTTATGAATCCATCTCTATGAGCGCCTTTATAGAGGGTGCACTTTCTCTTGAGTTACCCAATATTTGCATGCCACCTTTTTCCAAACCCCTTTATTAGCCATCTTTCTAATCCCCGATTTTTATATTATATTTGTTAGTCCCCTTTAAAAGGTTTCAATCTTTAACATCACTTTTTTGGGACCGAGGCGAGCACTGAATGTGTAGAGCTCAAGTTGGACCAACTTTTGGTGGTGGTGTTGCTTTGCTATGTTCACTTTCTTTTCTAGCATCATTTTCTTATTCTTTTATAACAATTGCATAATAACCTCTAGGCCTTCAACCCCTCTTCTCATGAGAGAATGGACCATAATCGAAGTTTAGTATAATATGAGAGGATTAAGATGGAAGGTGTTAAGTATGGTTGGCAGCGGAACGCTACACTTGGGAAGCCCCCCAAAGTTTTATCCCTTTTCCATGGGTTGTGACAACATGGGACTAGGGCACAAAAGTTGGCCACCAAGGTGAAATAAGGAAACTAACACAATTTCCCAAACCAGTGATCCATTATCTGACTTCAACCAAAGATCCTCATCCACATGCCTGACAAATTAAGTACAACACTTTGCATGAAAGAAGGAATAACATGCCTCAAGGTGATTACCATCTCGCATGATTTAGGTTGCTTGAATGTGGTGAGCCTTGGTTGATCCAACTCATATGCAAATGAGGGGGGTTGCTAGGATGTCATCTGTGCACATGTTGATCATCATCATCGTGGTGTAGATCATGTTCTCCATTGCAGGCCTTGAGACATGATCTCCCCCAGTTACCCCTATGCATTGGGGGTAATAGTGCCTAACTGGGATAGATTAGAATAAGTATTACGAATGAAAGCACTAAAATTAAATCCTTTAACTTTTCATATCCAATGCCAAATGTGATAGAAGGGGGTGGTGGGGGATGGAATTTATTTCCTTTTCTTGGTGTGATTATGGTTGGAAATAATGTGGGAGCATATAACACCAAGGCTAAGGCATTGTAATGAGAATGTGCAAAAAAGGCTAATGCACATGCAAGTAAAATAGAAATGTTAAGCGTTAGTAGTAACAAGGTTTAGGCCATTGGAGGAGTGTGTGAGAGAAGGCCTAAGTGATCAATGTGAAATATATGTGCACACAAAGTAGTTGGTTGGTTGCAAAGGAAGGTTATCTCACAAAGCAATGGGTTGCATGCTATAATGGACATGTGAATAATGGTACAGTGAGTGAAGGTGCACATGCAAGATGAAGTTGTAACATCCCCAGTTTTAATCCCTGTAAGTTATAATGTAATTGTGTAAATACAAATTAGGCTAGTGAGCCAATATGTCTCAGGCGAGAGAGCCTGCATTGATCAATATGGTTGAGGGCTAGGCTATGTAAATCATATAACGAATAATTAATAAAAGTAAATAATTAGTTGTGATATGAGAGGGATGATAACGATGGGGTTCTATGATTCCACAAGAGAGGGGGCTAAAAAGGGATCCAAGGGGAAACCCATGTCTTTTTCCTGAGTTAATGTGTCATTACCATATAATCCTCCCTTTGACTTATCAAACACTCAAACATTGAATTCATGTAAGAGGGTTGGTGTGTGAGATCACCTCATAGAGTTATGGAGAGCATGGGCTAAGTACAAGCAAGAATGGGAGAAGTGTGACAGTCAAACAATTCTTTTGGGGAAGAGTGAGAGTCAAGCAAGCATGGAAAAATAAGGAAATTCAAATGGGTGTGGTAGCCAATTGAATACATGATTGCATTGCCTGCATCCATGAGAATTCATAATGTGTTTCATGTGTCATTATTAAATAAATATGTGTATAATCCTAACCACATGATTGATTGGAATGTGATCGAGGTGGAGCAAGAAGGGGACTTTTGGATGGAACCAATGCACATATTGGACTGGAAAAGTAAAGTTCTCTGGAACAAAACCATATGTCTGGTAAAGGTTCAATGGAGCTACTACGGTCCTGAAGATGCCATGTGGGAGCACGAGGACAACATGCAAGAGGAGTACCCACAAAATTTTGAAAATTTTAAAGAAAGTTGAATGTACATAAGTATGCAAGGCTCCATTTGGGCAACTAGAGTTCCTGAAGCTACATCTTGGAGAATTCCTATCCGGTATCTGTTGGAGCCTGGAAAGGAAGTGTTACAACTTGAGGACTGCAATGCAAAGAAGGGGGTACACTTCCTTGGGTTGTGCAGGTTGCGGGGAGCAAGAGATTGATGGTTGGAATTGACGTAGGAGTTGAACTTAAAAACATTTCAAGTATTATGATGTAAATTTTATATATGTATACTGGTATGGTGTTGTGCATTGAGGACAATGCAATTTGTAGGGGGGAGGGAATGTAACACCCCCATTTATAATTCTTGTTTTAGTAATGTGTAATTAAATATGATGTATGGCCGCGGATTCGAATATGTAATTTGTAAACATTGTATATGATCGTAATAATAAAATAAATGTGACGCTGGCTGCAGGTGGACACAGACAAAGTAATTGGGGGCTAAGTTTCCACAAGAGAGGGGAATGTCTAAGAGAGGGGTTCAGGGGGGGTATTATTCATGGTATTAATTCCAACCCACTTTCCTAAATTTATCACTTTGAGTGGACCCTTCTAATTTCCTTTTGAGTGTATGAGAGCCCAATCATTAAAAACATGTAAGAGAGGTTGGTGGGAAAAATCACATCCCATAGTTATGATATCATGGGGCTAAGTACAATCAACCTTGGGAAATGTGAGTCAACTCTCATGGGTAAAATAGAAATTCGAGTGGTGATTGTGGGTAGTTTTTTCAGGAATTTTTTGGAGCGGTAAGGGAGTGGAGAGAATTGGAGCCTGAAGGCAACCATAGTAGGTGCTATGGGAAGCTTGTTAGAGATTTTTTTGCATGAAGAAGTGGGTCGTTAGGCATATAGAGAGGGAGATTTCCGTGTGAGTGATTTTTCCTTGAACAATGGGTTGTTTTGTTAGTTTTCTAGGGGCATGTAGCATCCCCAGAGTCCCCGACATTAGAGATTCCTAGTCAGCATTGTGTTGGAGCGAAGAAGGAAGGTATGAGGGACTGTGTGTAGTGAAGTAGGATCCCAATTCCATGGGTTGCATAGGTTGTGGGGAAGAGAGTTGGAGGATCGAGATAGCTACTAGAAAATTAGTTGGTTGTGGGAGTGAATTGGGCTATGAGAGAGACACCCTTTTTTGTGGAATCATAACCCCAATTCGGGGGTGATTTGTTGCTGAGATTTGGAGCAACAAATCTACAGTTGGGAGGAACGTTCGTCCCTTACAGTCAGTTGTTCATTTGTTGTTAAAAGACAAGTGATTTTATTTTTGTTTTATCAATTTTATTCATGGATTTTTATTGTTGTGTATGAACTCTGATTTTGAAACAAATATATGTTGTTGTGTATGAGTTTTAATCAATTGCATTCATGTTTTTAATTGTTTATGCTAGATGCATACATTTTTAAGTTATTGTTGTTACACATTATTTTCGTCATCCCTATGACCGTTAATGATGTAAACCTATATGTTTCCTTCAGAGGGGTCAGTGGCCTAAGTTCCTGAAGAAATAAAGGAGAAGAACTTTTCTTGAGAAAAGAAGTTGCATCTCCCTTTGTAAAAACCCTATTAAAGATGATTTTTTCATGTTGCACTATGGCTAGGGTGCGAGAATGACTGATTCTCGCAGGTTGCACCATAGCTGGGTTGCAAGAGGTTCGCAGGTTTCTCTATAGGTAGGGTGCGAGAATGCTCATACGTGGGAAAAACGAGCATCTTCTCGATGCTTCTAGAAAGAGAAACTTCCATGGTGAGGTGGCATCCAAATGGTTTGGATCTTACTCACTTTCATGATTTAGTGGGATCATCCTAATCTCCTCACCTCATCCTCTTCAACTTATAAAAGGAGAGGAGCTCTCATGGAGAAAGTTAGTTGTTTTTGGCTTGGGATTGTTAGCTTGGTTAGAGTGGCTTTGAGATTTGCTTTGTCAAGAAAGATTGTGAGTAGCTATCAGATCCATGGTCTCGGAATCCTTGGAGAAAGAAGTGTGTGGGGAACGAAGGATAGTTGGAAGGGACCTTACGACATCAAGGCCATGGTTGTAATCTCTCTTTCACGTTTAATATGATACATTAATATGATTCTTTCCTATAAATCTTGTTGTGTTTTACTATATGATTCCTTGATCACATACATAGGTTTATATTGAGTTTATGCTATTACTATCACTTTGGTTGGTTGCATTCTTTTGCAGGATCATCATTGTATGAGAGTTGGAACAGAGCTAGGATGGCGATGGCGAGGGGAAGTGGCATTTAAATGGTATGTCACCTATCCCTCTTTAGTTAGTAAATTCAATATCTAAAACTTAAGGAAAGCGTCATGTTCTAGTGTGTTTTGTTCTAGATCTAGGTGGATCTAGGGAGATCAGTTAGTGTCCGCACCTACCGATTTATCCAATAACAAAATTGGCGACTCCATTGGGGAACGAATTGTTTCCTAGTTAGTCTAGTTTCCCTTGCTTTGATTGCTTGTTTTCTGGTTTTTGAGTCCGTAGGAGACCCTTATAGACTCTTTGGACCCAGAAGTTCACTCAAATTTTTTGTCCTTTTTCCAAATTTGCTTGATTACAAACCTTCTCGCATTGTACCTTTCTGTGGCCTGCGAGAATCATTGAAGTTCGCACCCTAGTGTTCAGTTCAGTGCGACCTTCTAGCACCCTGCCTGTGTCTAGGCTGTGAGAATCCCTAATTCTCGCACTGTACCCCACTACCAGGTTGCGAACTTGTTTGTAATTTTTTTTTGGATTAGGTCTTATTATCTTTTGATGCCCAGTTTTGCTTTGATCAGCTGGATTGAACTTTTGGAGCCTATATTGATCTGTTTACAGTCTACTTGACATTATTTGAGTTGATTTTAGCCATCTTTGCTTTGTTTGGTTTTCAAGGATTAGTCTCTTGCTTTGAGTGTCTTTCAATTACAAAGTGTTTGTTTTCTTTAGAATTGTTTAGGGAAAGATCAAATTTCTTCTGAATAGTTTGCTTTAAAAGAAAGCTTTTAGTTTGGGTTTCTTTGTTTTAAGAAAGTTCATTATTGATTTTAGTGAAATTTTTGAAACAAAAAGATTTAACTTCTTGCTGCATATTGGATTGGGGGCATCCTTGCATTTGAAGTAGCGAAATTGCATGATTCTTGGCATTTTTTGATCTTAAATTATGAAAAAATTTGCTCATTTCTTGAGAATATTGATATTGATGAGTTTCAAGATTTTGGGACATTGTGCATCTAGGAATGATAAATGTTTTCTCCTTCTCGTAGCATAGCTTTCATCGAAATGAAAAGATTGCATATTCATATCTTTGCATAACTTTCGAGTCGGTCAAAACACCATATTGTCCACGCCATTTTCCTTTTGAGTAACAACAGCCCTAAAATAGAGAGCTTATAAAAATTGATTAGACATTTTTATATTTTATGGTAGCAAACCTACATTAGATTAGTTGTAGGGCTTTGGAATAGGTGTGAAAGATAACTTTCCAGAGCTGCAAAAAACATAGTATCTTGTGATAGGGAGAGTTAAATCCACTTACTACATTTTGTCCTGGGAAGCCCTTCTCACACAAGGGTCAGTCACGGGGTCACATTAAGACTAGCAAAGTTACTCACCCTGCTTTGTTGGTCTTGGTGTAGAGATTGCACATAT